>VDFB02288797.1:79008-215414 GCA_007258455.2 Sequoia sempervirens | reverse complement strand
GGCCTAGTGTCACTCTTGCCTAACTAAGGTACATATTTTTCATAATAAAGACTTTCACTTGCGTGGAAGTCCATTTCTTTGTCATCCGCCCATCCACCCATCCATCACCACCTTTCTCTCTCTTCCATCAATTCATTCCACCTCACCTCACTCCACTTCATCTTCATTTATTGCTCACTTCATTTTCCAACAAGGCGAGTGTTACTTTATCGATGATCTTTGCAACAAATCTTCCATACATTTAGGTATGTGCACATTAATTGCTATCTTTAATCATATTTTAAGAGTTTTCATTTAATCATTGTACATTAGTAAAGATGTTCACATGGATTCCATCATTACCTGTCAATCACCACTCCCATCTAACATGTGAGGCACATTTCCAAATTTAGGTTGGGGGGAGGGGAATGAAAAGGATGCAAATATTTTGTAAATCCATTGCCCATGTGTCAATTCATACTAGGTTACATTAGAATTTTGAAATGAGTTGATTTGAAATCTGAGTGAGAGGATGACTTGCATGTGTAACTACAACCACCATTTCTTCCCATCATAACTCTCTGTTACTACCTCTTTTTCTTGCCATTAGTGACCCTGTCAAAATATGGAGTTGAAGACCCATAGTTGTAGAATGAAAGAAAAATTTAGTTGGCAGTAGTTCTAGAAATTTAACAATTTGGTACTAGAATTTAGAAGATACTGCAAGGAAGTAAATTTGATTTAGAAAGGGAATTGCAGGAAAAAGAAGTTGAAGAGCATTTGTTTGGTTGCAGACAATGGGAGGTGGGTTGATTCAAAATGAACCCATGGTACATAATATTTTACTGTAGGATGCATAATGCCTCGCTGAATTTCAAAACTATGGATGGATAGATTACTTTTTCAAGTTGGATGGTTTTGATGAAAGTATTTCCCTTGAATTTTCTTAGATGTTTTCAAAAGAAAAATCCACAGTAAGAGGGTTAGAAGTTGTGGCAACTGAGGAAAGAATCACAAAGGTTATAGCGTTACCTATTGATGGTGAAAATTATCCTATTTCTAGAGATTCCAGGTTAGCTAGGGCTATACCTCAATCACATAGGTCTACCAGGAGGGTAGTTGGTCAAATCCATTCCTAGTGCTTCAACCTCTGGTGTTAGCTCTAGTGTGAATCTTCTTGCAGAAGAAGAAGCCATAGAAATTAGTTCTTCTGGAACAGAGCATGTAGAAAAAGAAAGCCCTTTTTCAAGTTCTGATGATGAAATCCCACTTGAAACCCTCATGAAAACTAGGGCATATAAGAGAGAAGGAGAAACAAGAAAAAGGAAGGCTAAAATGTTTCCTATAAGAGGAGAAGTGTCAAGTCCTAAGAAGAGGAAGACTGAGACTGTTCATCTTGCAGTGAAAGGAAAATGTGAAGGACCTCCCAGGGAATCAAGACAAGCTAGGCCTGTGTTAGGTACACCTCCATAGGAAAGCCCTAAGCCTAGTAAGACTTCACGTGATGATCCTAAAACTCCAATGGAGTAGGAGAATGTTGAAGGAGAAGGAGACATATTTAAGAGAGCAGTAAATATAACACTAGCTGATCTTGTTAACATTGTAGAAGAATTGGAAGGAAATCAAGACTCCCTGTAGCATGAGCAAGAAGTCTTGCAACAACAGCCAAAACCGGAGTAAGAGTTGATGTAGCCACAACAAGAGCAACAACCCCTGCAACAAAAGAAAGAGGAAACAGTACCTCTACAACCCAAGATAATTGGACAACCTGAGTCCATGCAATTAGTACCATATGAGGAGCCACCACCAAAAATACTAGTAGGAATCCATAAGCCTCCTGATTTTACAATGCATGTAGTTCTTTTGAATTTATGGCAATAAGTATAGAGAAGAGAGGAAGAATGGAAAAAGGAAAGATGGAGATTAAAGGTGGAAATTCAAAAGAAGGATGAAGAAATTGGGGATGAAAATGAAGAAATTGCTACCTTGAAGCAAAGAGTGGATGATATGGCAGCCTTGGCACCAAATATTCTAGAATGTAGAGATCCTCCAAGATTCTATCCTCTGATCCTAAAGGAAAGGTATCTCTCTTTTAAGATGTCAAGAATTTCCTCAAGTTTGAATCCTTCTATTGACACCCCCATGGAATTTTTCAATGTTTATAGGATTGTCTCACATGAAATGAAAAATTTGTTGTGTGAATTTTATTTAAATAATCATGCTATCATAAAAGACCATGATTGGAATTCGTTGTTGTATGTTGGAGATATTCAATTGAGAGAATTCATGTCTTGGGTATAAAATGAGATTAGTTGGGGACAATAGCATAGTGCTTATAAACAATTGGAATTTGATATCCCCCTGCATGTTAGAGCTGAATCAAGCAACCCAAGGGACATTTACAAAGAATGGCACATAATGCTGCTTAGACCAAGTTATGTTGATGGGTATGTGCAAGATCATCATGGAAAAAATAGGCCCTTAAGTGGCGAAAAATTCAAAAAAAATAGAGTTAGGAAACTTTACATAAAAATTTGAATAAGTTAGCTATACTATTTCAAAAATATGTAAGAATAGAATCCATATAAATTGAATGTAGTTTCTAAATCCATTAGGTTTAAAAAAAAAAATAAAAAAATCTATTTGGTGAAAATTTGAAATTTCAATGGCCAGTACTTCTATATTTTTAGGAAAAAAAATAAGTAGGTGTCTGTCTAACCAATTCTAACTACAATAAAATGATAATATTTTTTATAATATTTTAGATATAAGTAGAGTGACTCCATTTCCCGATGTGATGCATATTTTTGTAATTTTTTCCAAGTGTAATTAATTATGAATTTTTATTTACAACTTTTAAAAAATATAAAACTCGTATGTATGACCACCTTTAACTTGGCTGTAAAACTTTTATGAAATCCTACCCTTATTTTTAACTTATAGTATGCAAACATAGAATGTGATGCATGTTTTGGATTCAAAAAAATGTGACAATCGCTTTGAAAGTTATAGATTTTTTCAATCAACCTATCAATTCTAGAATTTGAATGTAATTCAAATAGAAAATGAATAATAATTACTTATTAAATTCAAAGTAAAGCATAATTTATATTGGTGGAAAGTTGAAAATATCCTTTAAAAACCCTTTTCGTTTCATCAATTTTGGGTAAAAAAAAGTCATCAACCACATACCCATCATATTGCCACTTTTTGGCCCATCATGATCTTGCACATACCCTGATAGAGTCATGCCTTGGATTGAGGCAGTTTACAGTGAATATGAGGTAAATACAACAACAAAGGAAGATGCCATGAGGAGATGTTTATCCCAGAGATGGTATAGTTTGACTGATGAGCTGAAAAAAGCTGAGCCTCATTCCATCCATAATTATGCTATAACATTAAAAAGAATTTAGAGGTATATTGAGATTGGGAGAGCACAGGGATGAAACTGGCTTCACCTGACTGTCCAACCACCCATGCTCATGTGGCTCATGCCAAATTCCATATTTTACCAGTTTGATGATGTTGCAAAAAGGAAATGATGGAATATGTTTGAAAAATTGGGAGGATTCTATTGTGACCTAGACTCAGGCAATGCAGCTACTAATGTTGGACAACTCTCTGTTACAAATTTTAGAGCTTTGACCAAGAAAAAGAACAACTCTTCCCCTATTGGAGGACCAACAAGATGTTAGGTTGGGGGGAGTGATGAGCCTAGTTTTTGGTCTAATTTTGGGTAAATCTATAGTCTATTTGCTAATGGATGTCGTGAACTTTGATGCTTAAGTGTTGATATTGGCATAATGTTTCCCTTGAAAACTATTGAAATTTCATAATATCCTATCCTTGCAAACCTTAATGACATTTGGAATAATATGTGGGTTATCTATATTGATTTTTCATGTGATTTATGGATGTTTCCTAGAGTGGCCATAGATGTGTAGTTATTATGTGTACTGACTCTATCATGCAGATTCAATGAGTTGAGCTGAGGAAGACCCGCTAGTTGGCCATGCACCATAACGTCCAACTAATGAATCATTCCAAGTCAAAGGAAATCAACAACAAAGATTCTTCATGCAACTAAATGTAACCACCTTGTAGTGGGCCTTAATGATTGAGCATGCATAGGCGTTACTGATGTGCTGAACCTATGCTTTGACTTGCGTGTCTGGATAGATTCTTTGCATGCATAATCGTCATCGCTCCACTTTCCCCTATTTCCCCTAAATGGCATCCTCCCAGTCATGGAGTTGACTACCCTACTTAGCTGTAGTAAAAATAATAATATGATGCTCCTCCCTTGGGAGTTGCACAATTTGGTTTTGTACTCGCATTCTCCAGTTTTAGTAATACAAATACATCACTTTTTGTATGCATGATCTATAGTGAATGAAATAAATCTGAGTTTGAGCATTTGAATTTTTGTTAGTTTAGAGGATACTTATCCAAGGGGTCCCACTTGGTGAGTAATCTATCTTCTTAGTTTAGCATTAGATTAGTATTATTTTCTATGTAGTACTTAGTTAGGAATCTAGCATTGACTGTTTCTGCAACCACTAAAATTTCATTCTATGACTGTTCTTGCAGCCAAGTGATAAAGTAGTTTCTTGTTGTTGTTCAGATTTCCATTCTCGTTCTTCATTTCAACATCGCATAATTGTCAATTGATATTCATCATTTGTTTCATTTTCTTTCCAGTAATTTACTTTTAGTATTGTGTTTCTTAGATGTAGAATGTAATGACTACTTGAGCCCCTAGTGCACATATTGTGCTAACCCATTTCAAGTTCACATCCCTAGGTTGATAAGTTAAATGCACCTTCGTGATGATTGAATAGTTGTTTAGGTCAGATGTCGAGTCTCTAAATTATAGCCATAAAGGCCTAGTTATGAAGTCATTGTAGAAGGCCAACAAGTACCCACAAGTATACTACTTTCAAATGGTGAGGTGTGACCAAAATATTTAGCAAGGCTAGTTGCAATACTAGGTATGAAAGTTTGACTTAGCCCTTGTGATGGAGTTGTGAAATCTTGTGTTAAACTCTATGCTACAAATTTTGAGGAGATAGGAGCTACACTATCAAAATGTTGATGTTCTAAAAGTTATTCTCTAGTGAGCTCAAATGGGTTATTGGTGATGCCTTCAATTTTGTAAGGTCCTAAAGGAGATGGTGGTTGTTGCGACGGTGTAACATGACTTCTAGAATCAAATTCTAAAGGATTTGGGTCACTTGAGGTAAATGTAAGTTTTTCTTTTTCCATGATTCTCTTGTGTTGTGATCCTGTCTTTACCATAAATTTGGTGTCAGCTATGGGAGAGTTGTGTTGAGTTTTGTAATGTTTGAACTCTCTAGTTGACTCAAACCTAAGTAAAAGGGACACTCTAAGTATTTTGGGAGAAATGATGATAATGTGGGATGAAAAGATGGGTGATGTGAGAAGTGATCTTTGAAAACATTTTGGGACAACACTTTTGACTTAAGTTTTATGTTTTGATGTTGGAATAAAGGATGCTAATAAAATTAGAAATCTTTAGGGTAGACTTGTGACCCTCAAGTTAAACTAGTTCAAATATGATAACTATCTCAACTAAGTGCATGGAAAAGGATACATTTCACATACAAAGTAGCTAAGGTAGCAAGTTGGCTTGATGTTAAAGTCCCAAAGTGTTTGTGTAGCAAGTTGACTCCAAAACAATGCATATAATTTTGGACTATACCATGAAGAACATCTATAAAAGTTTTCTACCAATCTATTTCTATTTTTGTGAATTACTCGAAGGTGTTTCTTAAGAGATTTGAGAGTGAGATGCCTAAGTCTAAAATGAGGACTTGTAGACTTTGGCTTAGGAATCCTGATATTTTGTGAGATCAAGTGGAAATAGTTTAATTTTATGGAAAAAAGGGAGATATTTATTGCCATGTGCATGGTGGTAATAAGGGCCTTCTAGACTCAATATTAGAAAGTTCCTCTTCTTCATCTAGAATGGTTGTTGTGTTTCTCCACTGTGAGTTTGTTTCCTTGTTTTCAAAATTTAAGGTTCTCAAACTACTAATGAGATCTTTTTGTTCACCATTCATGAATTCAAAGTTTGGCTGAATTATAACACCTGGAAGATTAGGTTGTTCAACGAGAGCAATTGGTCTCCAAATAGTCATGTGGGGTTCATTTGTCAATTTATCTTTGCTTAAGTGAATTGATTTGACCACAAACATTTGTCTTTGATTATGTTTCCAAACTAGATGTTTATTTCAAAAACATCATAACTTTCACAATGTCCATTACATGAAAATCATGAGATGGGTATGTGTACGATCATGATGGGCCAAAAAGTGGCGATATGATGGGTATGTGTAGGGTATGTGGCTGACGACTCTTTTTTTACCCAAAATTGATGAAACAAAAAGGGTTTTTAAAGGACATTCTCATCTTTTCACCAATATAAATCATGCTTTACTTTTAATTTAATAAATAATTATTATTCATTTTCTATTTAAATTACGACTAAAGTCCTGATTGATAGGCTGATTGAAAAACATCTATAGCTTTCAAATAGTATCACATTTTTTGAATCTGAAACATGAGTCACATTCTATGCTGCATGTAATTATAGATTAAAAATGAATTTCATGAAGTTTTGACCATGTTAAGGTGGTCGTATTACGAAGTTTTTATATTTTAAAAGCTGTAATAAAAATTCATAATTAATTATTTACTTGAAAAAATTATAATTTTTCCATCACTATACATGATTCCTCTTACTTATACCTAAAAATCTTATAAAAAAATATTATAATTTTATTGTGGTTAGGTGGTCAGACTGACACCTACTTCTTATTTTTTCCCTAAAATTTAAGTACTACTACATTGAAATTTCAAATTTTCACCAAATAGATTTAAAAAAAAAAAAAATTCCTATTAGTTTAGAAACTACATTCAATTTTCCATAGATTCTATTGTTACATATTTTTGAAATAATATAGATAACTTATTCAAATTTTTATGTCAAGTTTCCTAACTCTGATTTTTTTGAATTTTTTGCCACTTAAGGGCCTATTTTCTCAATGATGATCATGCACATACCCAAATTAAAGCCATAATTTCCTATGTTATGTTTGGTAAATATGGATTTGAGATCAATTTCAAGACATTTAGAAATCTCTAAAGATAAATCCTTAGGACAAGCAATATCAAGGCTAATTCAAGAAGTCCATATTTGAGCCAAAGTGTTTCAAATTTGGATAGTGAATGTTTATTTTTGGATTGTTTTGAAATCAAGAAAAGTGTTAAACTGACTCACAAGCATTACAACCTCAGGATAGAAATGGCTATATTTGTTGAATTACCACTTGGAATTATCTAGCTGCGCTTATTCAGAGTGGATGATTAGAAGCTTGATCACATTGGCTCCCCTCCCTGACACTCACTTCTATGGTTCAACCAAGCTTTGAGTTCTTGTGAATATCCCATGACAAACTATTCATCTATACTAAGAACTACAAGTATGTGGGACAAATTCAAAGGTCTGACCTCCTGACATCAACAAATATTAGGGATTTTTGGCTTCTACACAAAGGTTCATAATAAGGGCATCCAGTTTAGGGGGTGCAATGATTAAATCCTTGTGAGAGGTATCCCAAACCTTAGAACAAGGGCTTTACTCATCATAAAGATATTGGGGGAGAGCTATCATGTACTGCTTCCCATTGATTATGATTTTCATCAAAACCACAAATTTATATAGTGGTTTGGAAGAGCTTGACTTATGCTCATTACCACTTGGGTCATTCCCTTGGGGTGAGTAATTTTTCCCACCAAGGAAATCCCTCTAAAGGTGAACAATAGCAAGTATGTACATTTGTAGTTTGATCATCTTTGCTTGCATGCACAAAGAGAGAACACACGCTATGCCTTTTCTCACACTAGCATTGTTGTTCAATTTTAAACCTAAATTGAAAGATGTGGGTGATTTTGAAAAGTGTTAGAGAATGTTTTTGTTTCTTGAGATCACCTAATGGCATGATAGAATTGCATACTCATTCACCAAAAAAATTCAAAATCACAAAACAAAGCAACCAGTTGTCCATTTTATCCTTCAAAGCAATAATGAGTTAATTTTAAGCACCAATTGAAAGATGAGTTTGCCTTTTTCAATTTTAAGCCCAATTGAAAGATGTGATGTGAGGGTTCAATTTTATCCAACTTTGAACATTCATTTTAAACCTAATTGAAAAGTAGTTCATTGCCTAAAACTAAAAGTAAAAAAGCATGAAATTGGGTTAGAAATGCCCCAAAGCATTGAACGCCTATTACAATTATAGAATATTAAGATAGAAGTGAATTTCTTCAATTTCACTCCATACCTTTAAACCCTATTAGTCTAACAATGAAAACATAGTCATAAATTCATCAATGATCAAATAAACCAAAGAAATTAAGTCACATGTCAAAAAAAAAACATAAAATTTCTTACCCTAGTTGGGCATCACTACACACAATAGCGTCATAGTTTGAGGTTTGGACATTACTCTGGTGAAAATGGGCATTGCTCTATAGCAAGACCAGTGAGCACAATTGTGTCACTATTTTGATGGGTGTCGTTGCTAACGAAGGCATGCCGCTGTTTGGAATTTGAAAGTGTCAGTTTGCTGAGCTTGAGCATCGTCATTTGTGCTTCACGATATCTTTAAATTAAATACGTGTCACTATATTTAAATCGATGTCAGTAGATTAAATGTGTCATTGTTTCAAATTGACTAGGCGTTGCTATATGGTGACGCTATTCAAACATCATTGTTGTTTGTGGTTTGAGCGTCATTGCAACTTGCAAAACAACATGAACATGAAATTCAAGCTAAAAAACAATTAAATGATGGGTTTTCCCTCCTTCTAGAGCTAGAATGTGATGTGAGAATACTGGTATGGGCTGAATTAAGCTTGATCCATGAAGAATCAAAGCATAATGAAGCTACCAATACTCGAATCTCAACAAGATCAATCAAACAGGATCGAAATTAAACATTTCATTAAAACCTAACATGCTAAATCATGAAAGCTTTCAAAAAAATCTATTCTAATCGATCCAAAACTTATCTTTTTGTCGAATTGGTGTCGTGTTGATGTAGAATGAAGACCCTTTCCCAATCTTGTGATTAATGAGCTTGTTTCAGTTGATTCTATGGAAGAGAATCGATGAAACCATGGTGTTTGGCATATGAAAACCTAATTTATGCTAAAATGAACATGATGCAAGCTAAGTTACCATGATTTTATGCTATAATTGATCTAACTATGCAGTTGCTCAGCTAATCTAAGCTAAAATTGTGCTAAAAGATGAAAACCCTAATTTATATACAAACTAAGATGGATGCATGGAAGCCATTAATGGATTCCCTAAGCTATTATGCAACTAAAAATGAACTAAAACAAGCTAAAATTGAGTAAAAGATAAGTGTGAATGTGAGTAAATTTAGCATCATAAGTTTGCAATAAAAGATGGATCCATTTATCTCCAAATAGTGATCTATTTATAGGAGAGCAAATGAGGAATGGATGGTTGAGATAAAAAAGCTTAATCAACAATTCAAGATGAAGTGGATGAGAGGTATGGATCATGGATTCTCATCAACGGATGAGAACGCATGATGAAAGTTAATGAAGGGCTCGCACTTACCTCAACAAACACACTTTTGACCTACTCACACAGGTCAAAGGTAACTTGCTTAAGAGGTTGAAGGTTTAGCTTGTCCAAGAAGCCAAGTGAGTTGATTGGAGGAGAGGGAATTTTCCTTAGAATATTCCTTTGGGTGAGGAAAAAAAGGTATTTTACAAAATAAAACAAAGTTTTTAATTGTGCAAAAAAGGATAAAGAATATTCCATGGGAATATTCCCTTTGACTAGAGGAAAATTAGTTTAATTGCTATTTAAACAAGGTTTAATTTATGCAATTAGGGGATTAGAAGAATTAGAAGATATTTATTAAATTAGATAATTTAACAAATAGTGGAGGGGTAAAATTATATTTAATTAAATAGCTTAGGGTTATTTAATTAAATAAGATGACTTAAGTGATTAAATTAAATATTTTGATTTATTTAATTTAATGAGATGAAGTGTTAGTTTGAAAAGAGATGAATTAACCCAATTTAATTAATTAGGCCAAATAGATGAAAATGATGCAATTAATTAATTATCTAGGCTAATTAAATCAATTAAGTGAAAAGAGGATAGATTAAAGAGTAAATGATGTTGGTACATATAATTTAAGTGTATGACATTGATTAGGACATTTTTCAGTGTCTACATCTAGTAACATAAGTTGTTCCTTTTTTCCCATGCTTTTAAAAATCTGTAAGTTTCCCAAAGGAAATCCCATCAGATGGTCCCATATTCATCCTAGCCAACACCAATTTTTGGAATTTAATTAATTCATGAAAGTTGTGATATTCACATAAGCTTTTAGTCTTGAAAAACTTGTTCTTTCTGTGAGCCTCTGAAAAAGTATCGTTCGTATAGTTTTGAGTTGATTTGTCAGAAATTCATACTAGCTGCAAGTGTTGTTTCCTCTTTGCATTAGCTTAATCCTGAACACAAGTTAATATTTTTCAAGTCTTTGTCTCCCCAAACTCCCAAAATTGCACAATCTATCTCATCTTTATCTATTCTTATTATTTCATGAAAGAAATCCTTAACGAAGCATATAAGGTATTCTTTTTGTTTTCACAAGTCCTAAAAATGTTGACACATTTCCCATTACAATACAAAAGAAATAAGTACTTTTATCTTCATGGAAAGGATTTAAAATATCTACAACTACCATTGATCTTCATCAAATTGATGGTCCACATTCAAAAATTGAGAACAACTATTACTGGTTGTGCCTTCAAGCATGTGAAGACATTAATAGTAGATTTGATTTGTATCTAACCAATTTTAGATTGTATTGGCATTAATTATATGTATTTTTATCATTCAAAGCATAAAATGAAGACATAAAAGAAAAATCATTGTAGATTTCTATTGGTGTGAATAAAGTCTTTTACCTAGTTAATTCCTTACTAGGAAACTTAGGGGACATATTCACATGTTAAGTTTACTTAGGTCCTAATATTTTTTCTAGAAGACTTAGTTGTCATTTCTAGATTTTATATTTTCATAGGTAGCCTATGATAAGTTGTCTCATATCTTAAGATTAAAATATTTGTCATAATCTTATGATATCTTAAGTCTCACCTTGGCTATATAACCAAGGGGTTCTCATATATTGCATATTGAAGAATTCTAGGATAATCAATTTCACTGCAATCTTAAGCATTTCATATTGAATTCTATTTTCATAATTGATAGGAATATATTTTATTCTTGTCATATTGATCTTCTCTCTTTGTGCTTTATGTTTGGCCTCTAGATCTTGAGTGGAAATTTCCATAGCCAATTCTAACATGGTATCAGAGAAAGTGGGGTGCCTTTGGTTAGCCATTTTTTGAGAGATCTTGGTAGAACTTGAAAGGTTGATTATGTTCTTCTCTTGCATCATATGATGATCTAGAGAATCAAAAAAACTTGATAGAAATACCATATTTTGGGGGTTCCTATTTGTGGCTTTATATTATAGGTTCAAATTAAATCTTGTTTGCACAAATTTGAGCTCACCATTGAGTTCAAGGTGTTTGGGAAAGCCAAATTTTCTTTTTATTTCATCCAAATTGGACATATGAGGCCAAATCGATGAGGGTTTGAACCTAAAGAGTGGTTGCTAGATCTAGAAGGTAGCTGCAATTTTAGAGAATTTTGGGTCAAATCCGACCTTTCCATCACATCCAGAAGGCCCAAGAACCCTAAGATTGATTGTCGAGTCATCAAAATTTGAGCACTTCACTCGGGGCTTGAGGAAAACATTTCCCCTCCATTGTTCGTGCAGTCACCATTATGATAGTAGTTATGATTTTATGAAGAAAAAAATTAAAATAAAAAATCATTCGATTGAAATTATTTGTATTTTAAAAAAATATATATATAGTCAAATTATTTTTTGCAACTTTAATTTCTTTTTTCAAAAAAATCATTTTTAAAAAAATTAGGAGTTATTGTGCAGGGTACCTATGTACCCTGTGACCATACCAAGTTGGTCACCATTTAAGGTGTGGCCCCACCTAAGAGTCTACAACCCCTCTTAGGGTTTAGAAATGTTATTAAGGCCATGACCCATAAAAGAGTTCTTGACTCTCCTTTGATTAGTGTTAGGATGTGGCCACATGACCCCCCACCTTGAATTTTCTTTTATAATTTTTTTTTTATATAAAAATGAAAAAGGGTACAAATTCTACAGATGCCATCCTTCGCAAAATTTCTAGTGGCTCTATAAATTTGGTACCACACTTTACAATTGGCTAAGAATCTCTAGATTTTTTGGAAATATAATTAGTTGGTAGAACACTCTTTGGAAATTGCTAAATTTCTAGCAACAATTTGCTAGATTTGTTGAACAATATATTTTTTGGAAAATTTTACCCTCTCATGGTTGAAGATTTGGATTTTGAGGTCAATCTTTAAATGCACATAACTCAGGCTCAAGACCTCTATTTTGAAGCAATTTTTTATTTGGGGCTGAATTTCATGCTCTTTGCGGTGGTGTAATTAGTTTTTAATTTTGGTGCATGGGTTTTCCAGAAATTAAAGATTCTCATAGGTGTTGATGGACCATTCTTGTTTTGGGAACTTTTGGGGCTTCATTCCTACTCCTACAGTAACATTTTGGGTGCAATTTTTTTAAAGTGCATAATTTTTTATGTACTTTTTAGTGGTATGATCAAATTAATCTCATTTTATACCAAAATTTGTACTTGATTATGTGGCCTAATTTTGGCATTTGCATGTATCAAGATCAGGTCCAGTTCACTACTTTTGACAAGTGGCATTTATAATCACACTAATGATAAAGTACCAAGCTCACATATTTATGGAGGTTCTTTAATTAAGTGAACTTGGGGGAATTCTTCTTGTGGTTGTGGTTTAATTCCTCTTGATTTGTGTTCTTTCCTTCTTGCTTCATCATGAAACCATCTACAATTCCACTTCTAACACCTTACAACTATCCTAAATGGAAATCTGAAATGAACAAATTGCTAAGAGTTAAGAGATTGTATAGAATAGTTCATGGGCTTGATGGTGAACCAAAATTTGATGAAGCTAAAAAGAATAAGTGGTTGAATATTTGTGAAGAATCCATTGGCTATTTGTGTTTTTATGTCTCTTCTAAGTTGTTGTTTCACATTAAGAACATAGATACACCCATGGCTATGTAGATTACATTATCAAACTTATTTGGGAAAATAGATGAAATTCAAGGATATTTGTTGTAGAATGAATTAATCAGTCTTAATCCATGTAATTTTGATAACATACAGGACTTCATCAACAAATTCAATTCACTAAGAAAATAATTGAAGGATTATGAAATTGGGAAATCAGAAACACAATTGTTGTTAAGTATTATTTCAAAGCTAGGATGTGAATGGATAAGTGCAAGAAGTTGGGTCCATATTTAGGGGAAGTGACATTTTTCAACTCTAAAATAGGTAGCCATGTATTTTTAGAATACATACCCATTTTAAAGTGGGTACTCATTACAAAAAGTTTGAAAATCATAATAATTTTTTTCACTTGGATTTAGGCTCAAAAAAGACATTGTAACCCAACTCTTAGCCTTGGACCTGCAAGTGCAAGTCCATAACAATGTCAAGAGAAAAAAACTAAATTTGGCCATATGGCTAATAAGGTTTTTCTTAGAATTTTTTTATGAAATTAAAACCCATTATAGATGACAATGTCTAGTTTTTAAATATGTATTTTTTATTATTGAATTATTTTTCTATTTTTTAATTAATTTACATGAGGAAACTGGTCCATAAACTTGAAATGTTAGGTTTTCATGTCTTTTAATAACTTTTAATTTGTTAATTTTCTTGTTAAAAAATATATATCGCATCAATTGATAAACAATTATTAACACAATGAAATTAATAAAATTCAAAAAATGATAAGTTTAGGTCAAGTTATGATGTCTGTACATGAGAGTTCTAAAAACCAACAATTAGGACCAATAAAAAATATTTAGAAATTTTTTTATAAAAATTATCCTCATCAATATTCATTAAATACACTTTTTTCCCCAAAAGGAATTAGAAAAATACATTTATTTAGGTCAAATTATGGTGTTTACATACATGTGCATGGTATGGTCCTAAAAAAGAAACTTTTAAAAGGTGGTTTTAACACAATGCCTATTAAAAAATATTTTGTATCATTTAAGTATTAGAATAAATTACATATTTGAAAACTAGACTCAAAATACCAAATTTTATATTACTGAACATTTTAAAGATTCAATGTGTAATTGCTTCAAATTTTCAGTCCAACTATGACAAAATTTGAAAAATTAAGAAAAATACTTCCACTTTTTGAACATTTTGTGGACCCAACTTCTTGCACTTACATGAATATTCAGTGTTTGTGTCTACTTTCTATTCTGCAAAAAATTCCTTTGGGAGCGAGTTTATGATGCCTTCCTTTGAGGATTTTTCTATGCAACTTACTATGAAGCAAGATAAGCTTATTGAAATGGGTGCTTTGAAGTCTTCAAAATTGCAACCTTGATTTCAAAGGATAAGAAACATTCAAGTGGCAAAGAAAAGAAAAAGAGAAAAACTAAGAAGAGCACACAATCCACATGTAATTCCAAAAAAGAACATAAAAATTCCTCCTTTAAGAGGGGACATCTAAGAAGGAGAGGCCTACTTGTGCATATAATTACAAGAAGGAAGAACATGAAGAACACTATTGTTCTAAGAAGGATATTGATTAATTGAAACAAATTCTCAAAAAGAATCATAATGATTTTCCTTCTAGAATGTATGAAGTGCCTTCTCCTTCTTTAAAATAGTTTAAAAATGACAAAGGTCATACATCATGTAATAAGGGGAATCTCTTTATACTTTTTCAGGTCATGGAGAAAGTAGATGGCTTCTAGATTTAAGAGCATCTCATCATACGACATCTTCATAGTCTATATTCTCTTCTTTTGAACCTTATACATGTCTCCTATTTTGATGGGAAACAAGACATACATGAGTGTACTTGGGAAGCTTGCTCTATTAGTTTTGGAGAAAACACTTTCTAGGATGTTTTGTGTGTTCCTCATTTGACAATCTTCTTTCCATATATCAAAATACACATGGTGGAAATGAGAGGACTATGGAGTTCACTCCTGGTTTAGTCATCATTCAAGGCTCAAAAAATAAGTTTGTGCAACATGTTTTTTTTTTTATGTTTAACATTCAATTTTATTAATTATACCTAATTTTTGGTTTTTTATCTAAACAAATGATCTATCCACAGCATACACATCATAAGAAACTTTCCAATGCCTATAAAAAACTTGAAAATCCAATGAGTAGTTTGAAAGATACTCATGTTTTATTACAAGTTAGTATTTTCAAAATCTATGAAAAAGATGAATAAACACTCTCACCAAATGATTCAACTTTTGTGAATTGATTTTCTATCCAAAAAATGAAATGGAATTCATAATTAATAAAATTTACATTGTGTAGCAATAAAAAATGCAGTAAAAAAGTGTAGATCTATAAAATATACATATTAACAAAGAAAGTGCCTGTAAATCACATTTTTTAAGTTTAAAATACAATTTTCCACCAAAATAAAGGGTATAATATATGAAAAATTATGGCTTGGTGCTTTCAAATGCAACCATGATGTCTATTTTTTCTTAAACAACCCCTAAAAATTATGATTGTCACAACCTCTTGAAAAACCCTACAACCTACAAGACATTTAAACACTAGAAATTTGCACACAAGAAGGTTACCCCAAAAATAAAATTTTCTTCACATCAGGTTCACTAGATGTATGGATCAAAAAAATCAATTGGTGAAGCTTAAATACTTAACAAAAACCACTAATCTGTTATAAGTCGGCTATGAAATCAAATCCAAAACAATGAATTGCAAATCAACATAAAGGAAATTGAATATAAGCAATTAATGAAAAGTATAACTTTATGCCATCATTAGTTGACCTCCATTGTTCTTCTCTCCTTCTCTTTTAAAGATGTGTTAAATGTTGCTCTTATTTTTTGAAGTGCACAAATCAATTGACATAAGATGATAGTAACAACAAAATTTTGACGATAGTGGTTGTTCGATTGAAGAAGTGAATTTTTAATTTATAGATGAAGTTAGTAGAATCAACGAATGAGATTGAATAGAAGATCAATGAATGAGATCGAATGCAAGAACATGCTGAAGGAAAGTTGCTCATTCAAAAAATGGAAAATGTAAGAAGGATGGAAGAGAAAAGTGAATGAGGAAATAGCAAATTGTAAGAGATGAGAGGAGAGAATAGCAGAAAGTGGAAGAGTTAACTAAAAGAATGAGGCAGTCAAGTGGAAGAAAGGGTCAGTCAAGTGGAAAAGCAAATAATGAAATGGAAGAGTTAATCGAAAAAAATAGACATAGAAGAGTTAAATAAAGAGAAAATTATGGTAAGTTTTCAAAAATAAAATAAATAAAAAATCATTTATTTTCAATGTCATGAATATTTAATTAAAGTAATTAATTTAATTAATTATAGAGGAAACTTTAGGTTAGCATGATTAAATAAATAATAATATTTATTCAATCATGGATGAAATAGAATTAGAGATTAAATAATTAAATATAATTATTTAATTCACGAAATGGTGAGAAAAAATGATTGAAATAATTAAATAATAAAAAAATATTTAATTATTAAAATGTAAAAAAGAGTAGAATTGGGTTTAGATGAAAATTGGGGTTAGACAAAATTAGAGTTAGTCAAAAATGCTCTCGCAGACTCGGGACAATTTTAAGTGTCTACAGCTAGGATGTGATCCAATGCAGTATGAGAAATAAGTAGAACCAACAAAATTTTGTTGAACTCCAATTTACAAAATTTATAAGTGGTTATTGCACAACCATTAGAGAAAGAAATTGATGAGGTGAAGTTTGACAACCTATTTTTCTTAGAACAACTAAAGAATAAAAATTTCAAGGTTGGAAGCTATGTTTGATCTTCTAACAAACCTTCTCATATATCATTAGCAATCAAGATAATCATGTACTTCAATCTTACCAAGCAATCCAGAAATTGTTGATATCTAAGCTATGCTCCACGGGGTTTTGGGGACGGGGAGTATCCAGTACGGGGGGATGAGTTTTTGGTACGGGGGTACTTTTGGGTCATTTTTTAGGGGACGGCAAGGGACGGTTGATAAAAAAATAGGGAATTTTTTAAAAATATACAGAAATTTCAAATGTTCATAGCATAACATTGATAAAGTATTCATTCTAGACATTTGTATAAGCTTAATACATATCATTAGATTTGAATTGAGATTTCAAATGAGAATTGACAAACAAATTAACAAAATTCAAATGCTTTTCATTATCAATGTGCACACATATCATATAAAAGTCTGATAATTATAACCAAAATGCCCAAAGGCTCCAAGTCTCAACTATGAAATGACATGCTAATCATAAAAGTAAGAAAATATATTGTTGTCCAAGGTCCCTAATCAGCAGAAGGCAGGTCTAAATCAGCATCGCCCTCACCATCAAAGCTCGAGTCTAAGTTAGTGTCAGTGTCCATGTCAATAGAAGGATCTGCCTCAACCAATGGAACCCCAACCAATCCCTCATGTGCATTCTCCTCAATTTGCATAGCATCTTTGGGATTAACATCCCAACGTAAGGCTGGATTCTGATGATATTGACTAGTCTGGCGATCCTTCACTCAGCTACTCTTCTTTTGCTCTCCTTCACTTCACAAGCAAAATGTAAAAATGAGTTGCTTTTTCTCATTTTAGGGCATATATAAGGCATAAATTAGGTTAAGTGGCATGGGGCATCCCTTGTGGGCCCACCCATGCCTTTTTTTCATTTTAAAAAACTTTAATTTTTTATAAAAATGTGTTTTTTTTGCTGCTGGGCCGTAGGGTACTTCTAGAAGTACCCAATACGGATGAGGGACGGCTGGGAAGTTTCGGGTACTTCTAGAAGTACCCTACGTCCCTTGCCTTTTTCCAAAAGTCCCCTGGAAGTACCGGGTACTTGGAGGGCAAAAGGGGACGGCTAGGGGACGTTTCCTGGCCGTCCTCGCGTCCCTGTTTCGTACCTGGTATCGGAAATGACATAAAAACACAGGGGATGCGTCCCCATGGAGCATAGTATCTAAGTATTCACTTAGATTCCAAGCATGGGAGGCCTATGACCATGGAACATGAGTCATAATAGGATTTTCGATATTAAAAGGCAAGCTCCTTTAATGAGTTTCAATGAGTACCTCTATCTAATTCTCTAAATGTGGGAAAAGGGAGAAATACTACCATGTGATCATGTAGTTAAACAATGTGATCATGTTTGATTGTAGGCTTCTTTAATGAGTTTTAATGAGTACCTCTATCTAATTCTCTAAGTGAATTATTTTCCCAAATTTTGTATACTAATATGTCAATAGGAAAGAAAATTAACCATCTAAACCATCAACAAAAGGATAATCTCATGAATAACAAGAAGAGGAACAAAGTTGACCATGACTTCTTTCATTGATCATTTGACTATGCACTAGTATAAACTTATAGATCACTAAAAAATTCTTGGAAACACAAAGGCTACTAGAATTTAAAAACACGTGAGAAGATATCAAGTTTCTAGAGATTTCATGGTATGAACATACTTAGTACCTTTTATCTTACAATTGAGTGCAATACACTTATTTCTATGAAATAACAAATGAAACTTGAAAACTGAACTCAATGAATAATTAATGCCTTAGTTATGAGGGGATTAGCATATAATCGCTCACATGAAATGCTACATAAACTAGCTCCTTCTTTTAATAGATGAATGTCCACCATTTTGAGCTAGAATGGAGTGAATGTATTCCTTGATTGCATCTTCAATGTTGTAGCATGATCATTGTGGGAACATTTGAATTTCATAAACATGGTGACAAAAGTTTGTGAATATTGTCTATTACTTGCTCTTAGATGCAATCAGTTATAAAGAATGGCATGGTAAAGTGCCATGTGCATTTTCTTAGAATTCCTTGGTCCATAACTCACTAATTTGGTCAATGATGCACTCCAATTTTAACAATATTGAAGTAGCTTTAGATGAAGTACGCTTCATTAGATTAACAAACATGTGATCTATCAAACAATATTTGTATACTTTTTAATATTGATGCACTCTAGTATTGGGCCCCACTTGATGTGAAATAGGCTCTTTCAACCAATTCTCAAAACACTGTGTGGGCATGCTACACAGTATTTGTGATGCCAACAATATTTTGTCTCTTCTTTTTATGTCCACACGAGAAATCCTTAAAAAATGGTAAAAGAGAGTAGACTAGTTACACTAGACAAGTATATTTCCAATACTTTAGGCTCGGGGATTGCTTATAAACTCATTAGTAGTACATCTTTGTCAAAAACTTGTACTTATAGTAAGAACTTAATGTTCTTCCCAGCATAATAATCACTAATGGTTAGCGCTCCAATTTGCATCTCAATACTTCAAGAAATGAGATGACAATTATAAGAGCCAGCTCCAATTTACAGAAAGCAGTAATCAACCCCTGGTAGCATGACAGAACGTTCCCACATGGCATGGACAGCTGCACCCAGAAGAAACTATATTAGCTCCAAATTATATGTTCTCCAGAGTGGTGTCGGTGTTGACTGGAGATTTTATCTCTTCTTTCTACGACCACAAGAGAAATCGTTCAAAAATGGTTAAGAGATTAGACTATAGATACACTTTTCCAATCGTTTTGGCTCAGGGATAGCTTATAAACTCATTAGTACTGCCATTGGATTTCTAGTATCTACTGAGTACATCTTCGTCAACTACTTGTACTTACAGGAAGAACTTAATGTCCTTCCCTGCATAATCATCACTAATAGATAGCGCTCCAATTTGCTTCTCAATACTTAAAGCAATGAGATGACACTTTTTTCCACTTCAAATAGTGGTGGCTTCCAAAAGTATTTGCAAAGTAAAACAAATGAATAAAGCAACGTAAATAAGCCAGTACTTGCAATGTAAAATGAAATTGATAGCAAATAAATAACCAGTGGAATTGAATGTGAACAGGACAATTCAGCACAGACTGAAATAGTGATAATGACAAGAAAGATCACTTATGCCTCAAAACAGGGGTTCCAACTAAGTTTATACCTGTACGTTGTATGAATATAATGAATTAACAAAAGAAATCCCAGAGAATTTTTAACGTCTAATGATCATCATATTTTAGAGAGCAACTAAATATGGTTATATTATATACACAGAGAATAATCCAACATGCATTTTTTTGTTGCTGAACAATTACACTTCATGAGCAATAAATGGAAGTTTTGAATAGAAATTTTGTTCTCATCTGCATAAGTCTAAGTTCATTCTGCAGACGTAAGAAGAATTTCCGAAACCAACGAATGCTCATTGGGGATAAATACATGAAATAGTAAATTGCTTGTATTATGTCAATAGTATAAAAATAGGCAATAATAAACAGCACATTTCAAGCTTTTTTAAATGATTCATTTGAAATCACCCTAGCCAATCAGAAGGTACTGGTTCTGTTATACTTTACAGTGCTAGCAACTGCTCTCCACTAATTACACCATCAACATCTAACCCAAAAATTGTATTGTTGGAAGGAAGATTTTATACCATTTGCGCATTCGTTTTGCTATCAAATACACTAATTAAAATGAGGCCATTTATCACAGATTCAACACCAAACTTGTAATCCAGACTCTCATTTTCACAAAAGTCTCAGAATGACAAAAGGGTCGGCTCAAAAGCTACACATGGAATATGTTTAGGCTTCTCCCAAACATGACCATCATCTAGACGGTGAATTGAGCAGTGTCCGGTTTTCATATGGTAAACTATGACAGAATTGTAACCTGTTGCCAACCATACCACACCACCACTCGCAAATACCTCCCAAGAATCATAAATTATATATGATAAATCCAGCTCCTGATCTGGTGTCCAACGTTTTTGTTGTGTATCCAAAATCCAGAACACAAAATGCCCATCACACTCCTCGTTCTCATCGGTGGGATTAGATGCCAAGACTAATAGTTTTCCCTCCCATTCAAAGAGGCAATATGGATAACCCACTGAAATAGGAATGAAAACAGAAAAACACCACTGGTCTTGATTCACATCATAACCTATAATCTTGTGAAACAGACCGTCTTCATCCCTAAACAACCCATATATAGCTTCACACCCTTCCTGAGCAGCTATGACTGGTGTTCTAACAACGAAATAAATGACACCATTAACAAAAACAGTATGACTGGAAGGACTTTCTCTGGGTCTTGTATAGTAGCTAGATAAAGCGAGAGGTGGGCCCTCATGCCATGAATTTGATTGGGAATCAAATACCAGTGTGCAAGTGTCGTCCCTATCCTCAGAGAAGCCTCCAATCACCAATTTTCCAGTATGTTTGAGAGAACAAAAGCCAGTTAAAACTGGGAAGGTCATTCTCTTCTTATCCATGGCAGGAGGCAGGGGTAAAATTTTCAGAAACTTAGTTACTGGATTGTACACAAAAAATTCCGGGATCTTCACAGGAGTCACAAGTGTACAGAAATACATCAGCCCATTTGATGAAGCGAGTAGACGTGCACAACGACTAAAATGAAAACCGTTTATGCCCTCCAGAGAAAGAGAAACGCTTGAAAGATTACCTGTTTGGAGATTGTGGGAGCGGAATTGAAAGCTGTGCACAAATCGTAATACTGGTGATTGGTCAATGTAAACAAAAATGGATTCTTGGTAACAATTGTTGCAATGGATATAAACAAAATCTGGGTCAAATATGAGGGTTCGCCATCTCTTTGCCACTGTGGACATCTTAATCAAATCTCTTGTTGAAACCCTCGAAAGTATGTTAGTAATCAGTTCATCGCAATATTCCACCTGCTCTGCACTGCTTCCTACTGTGAGTCTCGGAATGCCAGCCATTTTCACCTCTCTCAAACAAACACTAGAGTTTTTCTTTTCTTTTATCCGCAGAGCTTCTCCAATGACAGTCAGTTGAAGAGTAAAGCAGTTTTTCTGGTTAGTATTGAATTCCAAATGCCAGAGCTGAGTGAGGTTTAGTTTTAAGGAGATTTTATAATAAATTGGGAGGTTTTTGGAGGTGGTGGGGAAAGAAATGGTTTTAGGGTGGTGAGGGAAGAAGTTAAGTTAGGGAAATGTTTTTTAAATAGATATATGATTATTTATCAGGTTAGAATCAGTTAAAATAAGGTAGATATGTGTGAACTTTAGTCGTTTTGTACAACTGTTATCTTTTAATTCTTTGCACTCATCATTAATTATTTTTTTGCACGCGTTTTGTTTCTCAATACAAAGTGTGTATTTTTACTCTCAAGAGATCTTTTTTTACTGGGCATGAAGATAGGCATCTAGGTAATGAGTTGTATCTATGGATTCTTATGAATTCAAAAAAAATTAGATTCTCAAGGTTTTAGAATTTTTAGTTTTTTATTTGGTGAGCTGTGACTGAGCGAGGTTTAGTTTTAAAGAGATTTTAATAAATTGGGGGCTTTTGGACTGGTGGAGGAAGAAGTTTAGGTAGGGAAGACTTTTTAAATAGATATATATTTATTTATCATGTTAGAATAAATTAAATTAAAGTAGATATGTGTGAACTTTAATTGATTTTGTACAACTGTCATCCTTTAATTCTTTGCATGTGTTTTTTTCAATCCAAAAAATTTAAATAACCGCTATATTTTTACTCTCAATAGATCTATTTTTACTCATCATGAAGATTGGCATCTAGGTAATGAGCTATATCTATGGATTCATATGAATTCAAAGTTTTTTAGGATTCTCAAGGTTTCTAGAATTTTGATTTTTTTATTTAGCAAATTTTTCAATTTGAAGGCCATCCAAGTAAATGTGTTATTTACTCTTTATTCTCAAGGTTTCTAGGATTTTGAGTTTTTTATTTGGTCAATTTTTGTAGGCTATCCCAGTATTTACTCTTTATGTTATAATGAGTTGTAAATGTAGATATCTAGTTCTAATTGAGTTTATCTATTAAGTTTTTATAATTTTAATTTTTTTTAGATTTTTTAGAGTTTAAAATAAAATATATATTCTTGAAAATTTTCTGAAACAAACACTATGATAATATAAGATTTAAAATGGTAGAGATGTGGTTTACATTTATTTTAAAGGCATCAATGGAGGGAAGAGGGGGGAGAAGTTAGAAAAGGTTTCCTAAATAGATGTATGTTTATTGATCATGTTAGAATTAGTTAAAATAAGGTAGATACGTGTGAACTTAAGTCATTCTTGTACAACTATCATCATTTAATTCTTTGTACTTGTTGTGTTTCAATACAAAAATAATAATAGATTACAGTTATATCGATGGATTTTTCTTACTCCCAATAGATCTATTTTTACTCGCGATCTTCTTAAAAAGAAGATTTTTCTTAATCCCAATAAATCTATTTTTACTTGTCATGTCAATTTTTTTAAAAAAAGATACTCATCTAGATGTAAATAAGTTGTATCCATGGATTCTTTTCAATTTAAAGTTTTTTTTTAAATTTTCAAGGTTTCTAGAATTTTGATATTTTTTATTTGATGTGTTCTATTCATAATTAGGCTGAGAAGGTTTGAAAGGTCATGTACATTAAAACAAAAATTATGATAAAGATAAGATAAGATGATAATATAATAGCTAGCATATATATCTTAAATATAGGAGATATATTTATATAAAATATAAACAATATAGAGTAGGTATTTAAGATATATAAATATTATTTTATTATTAATATTAGTAAATTATTATTATTATACTATTCTATAAACCTTTTTCATGTGAAAAATATTGGAAATACCACGGGGATGGTGGGGAGACTTGTTTTAATATCTTAATAATATTATATTATTATGATTATTTTTATATGATATATTTCTCATATTTTATATAGATTATGTTTGAGATATATAAATGTTATTTTATTATTAATATTAATAAAATATCATTATTATATTATACTTAATATATTTATATTATGCGTATTATCTATATTATTAATATTTTGATTATTTTGATATTATTATTTATATTATGTATAGTATTATGTATATTAATATATTATAATATAATGTCATTCTTATTATTTTATTATTAATATTTTTATAATTATAGTAATATAGTTACTAAAATATTATTATTCATTTATTTATGTTTTTGAAAGAGGAAAAAATGGGTTTTACAGGGACTCAAAACCACAAAGTTTACAAACTAAAGATAAGATCGTTAAAGACACCAAAAGTAGAAAGGTTGTTAAAACAACAACAAGACAAGTCCACAGCCACCAAAAAGGCTAGCAAAGGCCACAAAACCAAAAAATCAATCAAAAAGCCAACAACAACTAAATTTGGACCTTTAATAAATCCGCAGTCTCAACTTCCAACTCGCTCATATCCTGAACACCCCTCTTTAAAATTTGAACCATCTGGTTAGTAGGAGGTGCTTTCCTTTTAAGGTTGGTACAAGTACTTTTTGAGATACTTTGGTCCTCATTCTTACTTTTATCCTTGTTCTCTTCCAGATCAATGACCAGTGAACCCAATTTTTTTTTCTATATTTTTAGACATAGCATTGATAATGATGGCATTGTGCCTAGCCATTTTATGGTTTTGTTCCAAAACAATTTTCATACTATTTTTAATTTTGAACATTTTAGCTTCCAGCCTCTTGTACTTTTCCTCAATGTCTCCTTCTCCCATTCCAATGTTATTATTTTTCCATTTTCCTTCTTTATTGCTAAGAGCAACCAACTTCAGTTCTAGATTCTCCAACTTTCTATACAGAGCCCTATTTCTTTGATTACGATCATTTATTTTTTGATAGGCCCATTTCAAAACCCCGAAAAATGTCACCAATTCCATTTCTTGCAGAGGCAAGAATATCGCTAGACTGACCCCGGTCTAATATGAAGTTAACATCATCTGGGTTGGGGGAGCTAGGAAATCTGGTACAATTAGCTCTAAAAGAGGCAAGATGGGAGGGCATAGAATTTCTGCTAGCTTCAGGGTTCTTAGCTTTGTCCTCCAAGGAGTCTGTAGAGTAGGAAACCAACTTATTGGTACGGGAGCCCTTGAGAACATGATTCTTTAAGGGGACAGGGCAGACAAGGTAGGTCTTAGGGTTAGCTTTAGCAAGCTAGAGTTTTTTAGGCTGGGTTTTCTTATTGGACATCTAAAAGGACAAGTGGGCTTCAATAATTCTTTCCTAGTAAGGTTGATTCTCTGAACCCCCACTATCTGTGTCATAGTCCTCGACGTCATGGAGGTAACAGGTTTGGATAAAGTTGACACACTTTGATAGTGTTCATATATTAACCTAATAAAACTAGGATGAAGAATAGGATATCTCTTGGTATTTTTCTTATGGTCCTCAAGGCTATTACTCAATGAACATAACAGGTAGTGAGGTAGAGAAATTTGTACCTTATGGTAGAAGTGGTTAAGAATGGAAAAATGATGACCATAAACTCTTGTGAATCTCTCGTCTAGGGTGATATACTCTATTATAACACGAATAACCTTTCTCCACAACACCTTGATGGTGTCAATTTCAAAATAGTTGTAAATTTTAACCAGTTTCAATTTCTCCTTATCCTTCTTAGGAAATTTGATGACCACCTCATCAAAAAACCTCATGTCATGATATAACTTCACACCCTCGGTGGACATGCCAGTAACCTCCCCTATAATCTGCTCATCTAGTTTCACCTTTCTCCCAAAGAGAATTATTTTTCCATTGTTCTAGTTATTCTCAAAGTAGTTTGTGGCCATTGTATCAAGCCCATGAATTTTTTCCATAAATGGAACTAGCCCACCTCTTACAATCTGCTTCTAGACCTTATCATTCCTTTTATGCACCTCATAGCTTTTTGGCTCAACTATTTTCCTATCCCCCCCATTTTCATTTGCACCTTACTATAGACTCTACCAGTGTTGAGTACCTATTGCAAAATTATGCAGCCATTCCAATGCACCCACAAAGTGTGTCGCCTTTTCTTCCTAGCTAAGTAAAATGACACAGCCCCATCAAATCTCTTGATTTTTATGTACTTAGCCCCTTTCCCTTTAATCATTAAATGTATTTGCCTCTTTCCCATTCATAACATCATAATATAGTAAGGCTCTAACTTTAGTTCTCAAGTCCCTACAATTATGCCACATGTTCAGTCCTTGCTTCATAACCCCTTCATTCATAAAGTAATCCGCCATGATGTTAGCTTCCCTATAGACGTGTGAAACTTTTACTTTATCGAACTTGTCTAGAATAGAATTTGTTCCATCAATCCAATTCTTTATCGACCAAGAGGGGGGGTCCTTAAGAGATAATCAATGATATTTTTAGAATTCCCTTCTAGCCATCAATTTTTTATATTCAAATTATAAGCTTGAAAAGATCCTATAGCCTCTTCCACATGGTTGGTTTGATGACTTAGAGATATGGCCACAATCATCATAAAATTAACTTTTCAATCCCTTAACTGATAGGGATGCGTTGGATGGAAACAATCACTGTTCCATGCTTTGGATCTTGCTAGGGAAGACCCCTATGGTGTCACACTCTACCACCTTAACCTATAGGATCCACTATTTGTGCAGGTTCCCATGGTTCACCTTTCCAACCCAATTATCAAGTCAAATCCTATCAACCAAGCTAACCTTGGTGCAATGCTTCAATTCCTCCTTAGCTTTTAATCTATCCTAAAGGCTAACCTATCCTCAACACTCAATTAGATCTTGCAAGGGTGTAGAGATGTCTTCTATAGCTTCAAACCATTCCCCTAGGGTTCTTGAAGGTTCACCAACCTCCACCTTTCAATCGCTTTCACCAAACCCTCAACTAGGGTTAAAAAGAGGCTACTAGCCCTTGAGCACCAATTAGGTCTCCCTCTCCGAGAAAACAGGTCAGACCTTGAAAGTTTCTCAAAGAACATAGGATCTTTCCTTAGGTTTCCTGATCCATATGAACACCTCTCAAATATTTTTGGGGTCTTGGACCCTCACTGTCTGTACACAAGCGTAACCCTTAATTTTCCCAATTTAGCCTTTTAAAAAAACATTTCCTAGCCACACATCAAACTGTCAGTTTATGCAACCACCAAACAGACTGATGAAACCTCCTCCTTCATGCCAAGTCTTTGTAAGTCATCTATTTGCCTCTCCACACCGTTCCTTGACAGGGAAAGGTCACCCCTGCAAACCAAGTGCTTAGCACCACCTATCTTTCCTAGCCGAGCACTGTCAAGCTTGCCTAGGAGAAGACTTTCTCCATGTTTCCTTGACTCCTACAGACTCCTAACCCTAACCTATTTACAGACATGGAGCCTAGCCACATTTCCCACAAGCTTGTACACTAGTTACGATGGAAATGTGAGCTAAAACCTCATTTTTCATAGTCTGCCAGTCAGAGCAACCACTAAAGAAAGAACAAAGTATCTACAAGATAGCTTGAAACAAATAACCTAAACTATTTACTAGTCCAAACAATGCTTGAAAAACAATTTCACTACATCCTACACTATTCAAAATGCCATGATCAATCCATTAACAACTAATTCAAGCAAAACAAAATAGGAAATGCACACTCAAAAATCATTGTTTTCTTGTTTCCAAAACTAAATACAAACTCGAATGCTTCCAACCTTGTTTCTAGGTCGAGGCCCACCTTATAAAGGTTTCTAAAATAGTCAAGTTAACTCCTAACTACTCCTTGGCCGCTTGTGAAGTCCAACAGGCCTTATTTTGCAATATTTTAGAGAACCTATCACCTAGAAAGGTCTACTAAGGTCTTTAAACCATCCTTGTAGACAACCCTCAACCTAAAAAATGGTCAACATGACATTAACCATTACAATACCTAATCCCCAAATGTCTCTAAGGTACAAACTCAAAGAGGTAGGAGGAGATTGCTACATTTGGCCTAAACAAGTTGCCAAATCATGACCTTCTAATCAACTTTCCTAGGTGAGCTATGGGGTGCTCCTACACCATTCTCCCCCTCTCTATACAAACACTAAGAAATGTGTGGAGAGATCAATGACACATCAATGCCCTACTTCTCAAACTGAGCTTCATCTACCCAAGTAGCCTCAGATTCATGCTTGTTTTTCCATTTGACAAGATGCTCCATGTACACCTTATGCCTTGTAGATTTCTTCTCTCTTGACTCCTAGATCCTCTCTGCTTGTAGCTTGTCTGGAGTAGGTAAGGCTAGGTTGCTCACATCCTTGAAGATTTCCCTACTATTCTGATCTAAGTCATTGACTGATCCCTTATATCTAATCAAATCAACTACATTGAACACTGGTGAAATCCCTAAATCTGCAGGTAACTCCACCTTGTATGCATTTTTTCCATACTTGGCTAACACCTTGCATGGTCCCACTCTTTTCATCTGCAATTTGGTTGATGTACCCTTCTGCAACCTGGATTTGTTGAGGTAGACCATGACATAGTCCCCTACTACAAATTGCAAATCTTTTCTTGACAAATCTACCTTATCCTTCAACTTTTGTGTAGCCTCAGTGACTGTCTTCTTTACTTTCTCCTGAATCTCTTTCATGGTCTGAGTGAAGTCCTTTGCATGCCCACTCCTATGCTCCATAGCTCCAAGATCCTTGAGTTCACACACACCTCTTGGGTGCATTCCATACACTATTTCAAAAGGACTCTTTCCTGTAGTCCTGTTCACACTGTCATTGTATGCATACTCAGCCTGTGATATAACCAAGTCCCATGTCTGTCTATACTCCTTATTTAGGAATCTTAGAAGGTTACCTAACACCCTATTAACCACCTCAGTTTTCCCATCGGTCTAAGGATGGTAAGCTGATCCAAAAGATAGGTTGGTGCCTAATCTGCTCCATAGAGTCTTCCAAAAATGACTCATAAACTTCACATCCTTGTCTGATACAATGCTTAAAGGAAATCCATGGATCCTTACAATTTCTTTGAAAAAAAGATGAGCAATGTAACTAGCATCATGAGTGGTTTTGCAAGGGATAAAGTGACTCATCTTGGTGAATCTATCTACCACCACATAGACACTATCAAACCTTGTTTTAGTCTTAGGGAGTCCTACCACAAAATCCATGCTAACACACTCTCATGGTCTGTTGGGAATGGGTAAAGGTTGATACAAACCTGCATTACTAGCTCCCCCTTTGGCTTTCATACAAACTACACACTGCTCCACATACCTTCTGACATCCCTTGGTAAGTTGGGCCAATAGTAGAACCTTTGCACTAGTTCCATTGTTTTGTTGATACCAAAATGACCACTAAGACTACCATTGTGTTTTTCTTGGATAAGATTCTCTCTCATAGAACCTTTTGGCATACACAACTGATTTCCCTTGAATAAAAATCCACTTTGCAATGTATACCCTGAGTATTGACTATGAAAATGATTCTCAAAGTCAGAACATACCTTGTAGGCCTCTGAGAAGTCTTCATCTTCACCATAGAGATCCTTGAAACTCTCTATTCCAATGCTCTTTAGCTATATCTCTTACACTATCAGCAATCTCCTACTTAGTGCATCTGCCACCTTGTTCAACTGTCCCTTCTTGTGCTTGATGGTGAAGGTAAAAGCTTGGATGTATTCCATCCATTTCAAATGCCTATTACTCAGCTTCTCTTGAGTGTTGATATAGCTAAGTGCCTGATTGTCAGTAAAGACTACAAACTCTTTGGGCAGAAGGTAATGCCTCCACTTCCTAAGTGACTGAACTAAAGCATACTGTTCTAGGTCATAGGTAGAGTACTTTGTCTTAGCTTCATTGAGCTTTTCACTAAAGAATGCTATAGGCCTGCCTTCTTGACTTAGCACTCCTCCTACTACAACTCCACTAGCATCACATTCCATAGTAAACAACTTGTCAAAACTAGGTAACAAAAGTATAGGTTGAGTTGCCACTTCTTGTTTCAGTTTCTTAAAACCTTTCTTAGCTTCTTGAGTCCACTTAAACTTAGTCTTTAAACCACCTTTGATTGTATCTAGGACTAGTGCACATATACCACTAAAGTTCCTTATAAATTTTCTATAAAATTGAGTCAATCCATGAAAACTTCTTACCTCTGTCCCTGTGGTTGGTATATAGGCCAATTTAAAATAGCTTCCACCTTGCTTGGATTCATCTTCAATGATCCTTGGGATACTACAAACCCCAAATACACAAGCTCCTGTTTGAAAAACTCACATTTATCTAGATTGATGGCTAACTTCTCTTCTTGCAATCTTCTAAGAACCAACTACACATGTTTTAGGTGTTCTTCTGCTGTCTTACTAAAGATGAGTATATCATCAAGGTATACTGTAGACACCCAAAATTGTCCTCTTGCAACACCTGTCTCGACATTTCATCATTTAGGTGTCTTGTAGCATGTTTTGCCCTAGATACCCATGTCATCGTCTAATTAGTTAAATAAATCATATTTATTTTACTAATTTCATTTATCCCCTTCCTCTAATGTTAATTAAATAATTTATATTATTTAATTAATTAAATCATTTCTAATGTTAATTAAATAAGTTATATTATTTAATTAATGAAATCATAAATTTGATGTTAATTAAATAAATCCAAAATTTATTTAATTAATAAAATCCTAAAAAGATCTTCTCGCTTTCTTTCCAAAACTGAACTCGTGTGTATCTAATTAATTTATTTAATTAGATAATTCATCAATTATCTTCTCGTCTTTTTAAAGATTTATTTCCTTTAAAACAGGAAATGAAATCTTTCTATCTTTTTTGAAATCTTATCTCATCTCGTTGTATTTCCTTTTTTGTCAAAAATCAAATCATTGTCGAATCTTGTCAAATCTTATCTTCGTCAACGTCACGTCTCTATAAATACAACCTCTTGCAATCCATTTAGGAGGTTGATTCGTCTAGCACCCAGACTCTGTCAAAATCAGTCTTCTGTCTTTATCTATCATTCTTTCTATTTGTCATTGTCATTGTCAAGTTGTTATGCTGCAGGAATGAGCACTCAACATTCCTCCATTGTCAACCCTTCAAAATCTCGCATTCTCATGCAGGTGGAGAAGAGCAATGGAGATAAATCGAGTTAGCGCGGAGATCGGTTTGCATTTATGCTTCATGTTGTGATTTCCTATGTTGTTTCGTACTCTATTGTGCTTGATAGGATTAATTAGTTTATTGTTTTTGATACTCTAAATCTGCTGATTTTTACCCTATTTACATTGGTGAACCCGACGTGAAATGCTACAAGGATCTAATCATTAGTTAATGCAGATTTTGTTTCTTACAAAAAAAAAATTGGCATTATCTAACCCTCATCTGTTAAGTTTTGCAAGTGGATTTTTACAGGTTTTACTGGCTGATTGTAGTATTAAAGCTCCTTCAACCTCTGTGTTTGCAAATAAAAAAGATTAATTGCATTGAAAATTTGGATTTCACATTTTGATTTTCATGCTATTATCTTGCTTATTTGATTATTTTAACTTTTCTTGTTGAACAAATTTTCTGGCGCAGTTCCTTTTATCCAGAGATAACATCAATGGGCGTCCTCAACTCTTTTATTGCACCACATTTCTAAACGGTGATTTTCTAGCATTGCTTTCATAAATTCTCTGCAATTTATAAAATTTTCACATCTCTCAGAGAGACATCTGAGCTTTCATAAATCATCTTTTGCAGTATTCATTCTTTTTCTGTGAAGCTTCATTTGTAGCATTTTTAATTTACCTGTGCGCCAAGCCTTAATGCTTTTGAAAGAATGTGCTTTTGATATATTTTGATGAGCATACAAAGTTTTGATACTCGGTTTGGGGTAATGTTTAAACTCTGCTGACGACTCCTCCTTTACAATCAACAAGAAGTCCTCATTTGGTACGTTGAGATCTGTACATTCAACTCCTCTCGGCTCCTCCTCGCCTATATCACTGTCCTCGCATATATCATTAACCTACCGCTATAGTACACTGCCTATCACTGTCAATGATATCCTTTCTGATCATTGTATTCCATCAGCGAGTGCTTGGGTGTTTGGAATAAGCAGCATTTGAGGATAAAGACTCATCCACATAGCCGTCTTCCCTAGCATCCATTTTCGGTCCCATTGCAGTGCGTGGTTTTGGCCTTAGCCCACTTCTTTGGAATACAAGATCGCTGCCTAAAATCTCCCATTTTATTTCCATACGGAAGAGGTAATAATATCCTGCAAATCTGATCATAAAGGATGGCTTTTCATAGAGGTAAGTTAATGGAAATACTTTGAGAATGTTGTTGATAGCTTAACATTAGATCTTTCTTTAGTTTTAATTAGATCTTGCTTTTTTAAGATTTTTATTTGATTTTTAGTATGTTTTAGATTTTAGGTTAGAATTTTTAAATTAGTTTTTTATTTAGTTTTTTTTATTAGATTTTAGATATTAGGTTAGATTTTTTTTAATAGATTTTTAATTAGATTTTAGATTTTTGGTTAGCCTTTTTAAATTAGTTTTTTTTAATTAGATTTTTTAATTAGATTATAGATTTTTGGTTAGACTTTTTAATTAGATTTTAGATTTTAGGTTAGAATTTTTAAATTAGTTTTTTATTTAGTTTTTTTTATTAGATTTTAGATATTATGTTAGAAATTTTTAATAGATTTTAGATTTTAGATTAGATTTGTAACTTAGATTTTTAAATTTTTAAATTTTGTTGGATTTCCATTTTCTAATTTAACTTAGATTTTTAACTTTTTTTTTTAATCTAGTTTGGATTTATTTATTTTAATTTAAGTTTGGAGTTTTAGTAGATTACATGTTTTTGACCTAATCTTAGTTTGGCTTGCAAGTTTGTGTCTTTTTTTCTTGTTTTGGTGACTTTCAAGGTATCTAGGAGCGGGAAAAGCGTTAGGATCAGTCACAAAGTCAACTTGGACAGCAAAAATAATCAGGTGCACTTATTTTGTCCTTAATCTCTTAATATTGTTTGTCACATTTCAATTTGGGGGCATAAAATCAATCATTGTTTGCAAACACATTTGGATTTGGGGTTCCTAAAACGAATATTGTCTTTGATCACATATCAAAAATTGGGTCTAAAATTAACCACTGTCTTCATACACATTTGATTTGGGATCTAAAAGGAACAAGTGTTTGAGTTGCTTTACACACATTTCATTTCTAAGGGAAATTACTCTTTGCGAGTGTGAATCAAGTGTGTGTGTCCAAAACACCTCACTTGGTTTGCTTTTGTCATATCCTTCATAGGAGGCCTGCTTGGAGCACACACCCCTCCAAGGGATGACCTTAATAGAGTGTGAATCGAAAGACATGCTCATTTGGGAGTTGAAATCTTGTCACTTTGAGCTAAGCCCCAAAGAACTTTATACCTTTGGGAAGTGAAGGTGAAGGGTGGGTTACCCCTTTCTCTCGGCTTATTGGCAAGATTTTGCTTTCAAATCATCCCTTAGTCAACCTGGTAAAAACAAGCTTGAGACATAATTGGCCACAACCCACTTAACTAGTCATAAGGATTGTTGTTGTGTATTCAAGTGCTTGCTTAATCATAACATTAATCTTCAAAGACAAAATTATCATTGTGCTTGGTGTGTGTTTTCATGCATTTACATGTGAGATCTAGTGTTTGATGTTTCCCAAGTCAAATTCCCAATACAAAACTTTTCCACATCATCCAAGTCATCCAATCTTGTCATTCCACATCATATCCTAATCATCATCATCATCTCTTCAATCCAATCAACATCATTTTACACCATGAAAACATTGGAAGACGTAGCACAAGAGCTTATTCACATGCTTCATGAAGTTCAAACAAGCCAATCACCTTCAAAACAATAAATCATTCACAGTGCCCATAACATTATCCAACATCTTCAGACCAGCCAATCACCTCAAATGCAACAACTCATAGCTCAAATCCAATACCTCATGGCCACTTGTCAAGTCCAACAAACACATTATCAAGTCCAATCACCACATCAACACATTTCGCATCAATTCTATGTGTCACCTATATCATCATATCAACCTCATCCATCCACATATCAAGTTTCCCCTTCATCAACCTATCACAACTCTTCTAATGTCAACCCTTATCCACATCAATCAACTTTCAACAATCGTTATCCTATTCAACCCCTCAATCATCATTACAACAACAAATCATATCACAAGTCCAAACATCATTTCAACCTCAACACATTCAACCCCAATCCTATGTGTCACCTTCATCGTCATGCCAACCTAACCCATTTACCTATCATGTCAATGCCACATCAACATGTCCACCCATATCACAACAAGAACATAGCTTCCCAAGTCCACCTTGGCAACAACATCAAGAGCCTTTAAGTTTTAATGCCACCTTTGACAAGGGGAACACCAATCTAGTCCATGCACCCTTACCACCATCCAATCAAATGCCTATCCCTAATCCACCATGTCCTAGTCCTAATCCATTGGCATCTCCACCTTCTAACCAATCAAACTCTTCATTACCCCCACCATCATATAATCCTCCATCAACTCAATGCCCTACATTTAGATATTTAAAAAATAAATTGATGGCATTATCTAAATCCACCCATTCACCTATAAAGGATGTGACCCAAGGGCTACAAGCAAGGAATCAATTGTCTCCATGTCATTCAACACATATACTTGAACATACAAAAGAGTCCTCAAACATCATGCCAAGTCCTTCAAGTCAACCATGTCATCCTCAACCCCTTGAGCCAAGTCAAGAGTCTCCCCTCATAAGTTCAAGTCACCCTCTTTCATGCTCCTATGTTGTTAACCATCAAGAACATGTCAAGTCTCTTCAATAGTCATCCCCTTGCAATTCCATTCAACCAACCCAAGATGTATTTCAAGAATCTACTCCCAAGCATGTGGAAAAATCAAGCACTAGTCCTAATCAAGATCAAATCACTTTCATTCAACCTATCCATAACGTATATATTTTCTATGATCAAGATATTACCTATGAAGAAACTATCTATGAGCAACTTGATCCTATACCCATCCATGAGCAAGACATCCAAAATACACCTACCCTTGACAAAGATTTCAATCCCAATTATATCATCCACAACAACCCCATCTTTGACCAAGACCCTACCATTGACCAAGAAGTCCAAAATGATCCACTCCTTGACTGTTATGCCATTCATGATCCCACCCAAACCCCATCAAGATCCACTTTCCTTGATGAGACACTTGCCTCCCAAGCTAGTATAGAATATCAAACCGATAATGTGGATCTAAATGAACATACTCAAGATCCTTTAAATCCTCCATCATCCACTATCAACCCCATTGCAAGTCCTCCATCATATCCACTTGGTCTTTCACCTACACCTAGTCCCATTGTCCATTGCATACCCCAAGGACACCAATCTTAAGATGTTGGTACTTCCTCCATGCATCCCAAGTCCACTTTTCACCACAAGCCTTATCATATTCCCAAAACATACATTGCCATTCCATCTCCATTATCCTACAAGTGTCAAAAGCATGTGACCATACACCTTCCACCATCAACTTTTCCACCATTACTTCCAACACCTAATATTCCAATCATTCATAAATACCCTAAATATCCTAGTCATGACCAACAAATGCACACATTGTGTAAACATAAAGCTTCCACTCATTCCATCCACCCCATGGGATTCAAAAATAAAAATTTGGATCCCTCTATTTATAAAGTCAAAAATTCTAAAGGTCTTAATGCCTTAGAATACAATTTGAAAAAGTCAAAGCCAAGTACATCTAAAAAGCTATATAAGCCCATACCTTCAAAAGAAAAGTCTAAAAACAAAATGGTTTGGTTACCTAAGCAAAAAGAAATCATGTCAACCGAGGCATCCACATCACAAAAATACCAACCATCCCCTCCCATCCAAAATGCACATTCCATTCAAAAATATCATATTCCATCCCACAAGCCAAACAAAAATCATACAAATATCAAGTCTATGTGGGTACCTAAGGCACTTCATCCACCATCTCCTAAGCAAACATCTCCATTGCTTCCTACACCCCATCCACATCAAAAGCTTCAAAGTTTATCACAATGTGTGCAACCATTGGTCATGGTTCCCTTCCATTTCACAACAAATCCACATAACTCCTCCTACTCATCCTTCACTCATTATCCTACATATCTCCAACATCATCTTCCTATGGTCCATGCTTTTGGCTAAGCCTCCCCATTCATCTTTTGCATAAGTCCCGTATAATCCCTATCATCTTCCTGACATAATCTACATCATAATCCATTATTGTCCTCCATAATCCACATCATAATCCATCATCTATCTACTCCATCTCCCTTTCATGTCATCCCTTACCAACTTCTATGAGCATCATGACATTTGACATGGTCCATGCAATGACATCCATCCCTAGTGGGACTATCACCTTTCATGCAACTAGACACTTAAGTCCCTCCTATCCAAAAGTCAAAAAGTCAAAAAGTCAAAAATAATAAAACAAAAAGAGTAAAGAGAAATCCCTTCGTCCAACAGTGAAAACCTGGTAAACAGGCGCCTTGGATAAGTACCATGATGAAAACCTGGCAAACATGCATCATGCGTAGGTTGATCTTCTATGTCACTTACACTTGGGGGCACAATGTCTTATCTATCCAACCTATCATTCCTGTCATATCATTTCCATCCTACCTACCATCTTTGGCCATCATACATACCTATCATATCAAGTCCATTCATCCACCCTTCTTTTGATCTTGATGAAGATATAGGGGCAAAGGTTGAAACATGCTTTGAGTATCTCTTGACATACCTCATTTATCTAAACCAATCATGTCATTATCCTATTGTCATAAATTTTGTCCAGAAAAATCCTAAGTCTTGTACCTAAAATAGGGCATGTTATTCCTATGCGACATAGTCTTTGGAGATCACATCCTTGCTGTCTTATGATGCATACATCAATACCATCCATCCATCTATCATGAGCCTTTGATCCCTTATCCCATCACCCACCCTTGCACCTAGACTTGGTTTTCCCCTTGTCATTGGTATCTAGAACAAAGGCTGCTCAAATTTTCCTCTTTTAACACTTCAAAACATTTCAAAAATACAAAAAAAGTCAAAACATGTCAAAAGTCCAAAAAAGTCAAAACATGTCAAAAGTCCAAAAAAATCAAAACATTCTAAAAGTCCTAAAAAAAAATCAAAACATTTCAAAATACAAAAAAATCAAAATATCCCCAAAAATACAAAAAAATCAAATAGCCAACAAAAATTCAAGCAATAATTCAAATGCAAGTCAATCCATATCAATCAAGTCGATCAATCTTGTCAAATTATCCAATCACATCCTTTGGTCTTAATCCTAATCTTGTTGTAAACCCAATCAATCAAATTCAATCTATCAATTGTCAGTCATCCTTGTGTTGATCTAGGGATATGTCTTTCCCCACAATGACAACACTATCATCATTAGTCACCATCATCAATCAATCAGTCAATCAATCAATGGTTTACAACTTGACAGGGGCAATACCTTGTTTGTTTTTGTATCATTTGTGCATGCTTGCTTGCTTGCTTGTGTGTGTTATCATTTTATCTTGCATTTGTATCAAATCCATATCATTCCAGCTAATATTCATATCTTGTGTGTGTTGGAATATCTTTTTGCATTATCCTTTGCATCTAAGGTCACATAATACCTTTTGTGCATTAGGACTTTAATGCTCTAAGCCTCTTTCCTCATACTTCTAGACAAGGTTGTATTACGCTAGGGCACGAGACACATCGTCACCTTGATCCTTATATCTTGGTACATAACGTCTAGTGCTATATCAAACATCATAGTTGCTCATCTTTCATTGCAGCATAACGTATCATCCATTCCTTCATCTTTAGTTCTTGACCCATCCCTTTCATTTCGAGGGCCTCCCCGTGTTTGTTCAACCCGCCTATCCTCTCGAGGGGGCATCATCATATTCTGGTATCATTATCCATTTTCCTCTATCCATACCTTAGTTTCTTTGAAATGATGTTACTCGACACAAATCACATCATCTCGAACATCATCTCAAAGAGGGGCAAAATGTAGACACCCAAAATTGTCCTCTTGCAACACCTGTCTCGACATTTCATCATTTAGGCGTCTTGTAGCATGTTTTGCCCTAGATACCCATGTCATCATCTAATTAGTTAAATAAATCGTATTTATTTTACTAATTTCATTTATCCTCTTCCTCTAATGTTAATTAAATAATTTATGTTATTTAATTAATTAAATCATTTCTAATGTTAATTAAATAAGTTATATTATTTAATTAATGAAATCATAAATTCGATGTTAATTAAATAAATCCAAAATTTATTTAATTAATAAAATCCTAAAAAGATCTTCTCGCTTTCTTTTCAAAACTGAACTCGTGTGTATCTAATTAATTTATTTAATTAGATAATTCATCAATTATCTTCTCGTCTTTTTAAAGATTTATTTCCTTTAAAATAGGAAATGAAATCTTTCTATCTTTTTTGAAATCTTATCTCATCTCGTTGTATTTCCTTTTTTGTCAAAAATCAAATCATTGTCGAATCTTGTCAAATCTTATCTTCGTCAACGTCACGTCTCTATAAATACAACCTCTTGCAATCCATTTAGGAGATTGATTCGTCTAGCACCCAGACTCTGTCAAAATCAGTCTTCTTTCTTTATCTATCATTCTTTCTATTTGTCATTGTCATTGTCAAGTCGTTATGCTGCAGGAATGAGCACTCAACATTCCTCCATTGTCAACCCTTCAAAATCTCGCATTCTCATGCAGGTGGAGAAGAGCAACAGAGATAAATCGAGTTAGCGCAGAGATCAGTTTTCATTTATGCTTCACGTTGTGATTTCTTGTGTTGTTTCGTACTCTATTGTGCTTGATAGGATTAATTAGTTTATTGTTTTTGATACTCTAAATCTGCTGATTTTTACCCTATCTACATATACTACCACAAATTTCCTTGTAAAGTCTTTGAGCACTTCATTCATGAGCCTCATGAATGTCCTAGGGGCATTAGAGAGGCCAAATGGCATAACTCTCCACTCATACAACCCATAATTTGTCTTAAAAGTTGTCTTCCACTCATCTCCATCCTTGATTCTGATCTGATGGTATCCACTCTTGAGATCCAACTTGGTAAAATACTTAGCTCCTCCAAGACAATCCATCAAGTCCTCAATCCTAGGAATAGGGAACCTATACCTGATTGTGATCCTATTTATTGCTCTTGAGTCAGTGCATAACCTCCACTTACCACCTTTCTTGGTTGCTAAGAACACTGGTACTGCACATGAGTTGATGCTCTTCCTAAGCAATCCTTGATCTAACAACTCCTGTACTTGTCTAGCTACCTCTAGATTTTGATCTGGTGTAAGCTTGTAAGCTGATTTTTTTGGAAATGAAGCCCCTAGTATGAAGTCAATATGATGGCTAATGGCTCTCTTTGGAGGTAAGGTTGCTGGTGTTCCATCACTCACTATGTCTTTGAACTGTTCTAACAACTTTTGGACTGCTCCGGGTATGACTGTTTTCTCAGTCTTGTCCTCTTCCTTGGGTTGCACCATGACCACATATCCTTCACCTCCTTGATGTAGGTTGTTAATGAACTCTTTGCCACTGCCTAATAAGACACTAGGGGTCTTTGACTATCCTTCTTCTTCATCTGACAGTGACTGCAACTTAAATGTCTTTCCATCCTTCTTGAATGAGATAGTATTGGCTCTTCCATCATAGATGGCACCTCTGTCATACTGCCATGGTCTTCCCAATAGAAGATGGCATGCATCCATGGGTAATACATCACAAATCAATTTATTTTTGTACCCTCCAATGGAGAACTCCACCATTGTTTTCTCATTGACAAGAACATTATGTCCTTTGTTCAACCATGTCACCTTGTAGGGATTGGTGTGGGGTACCTTTTCTAACTTCAATTTCATCACTACCTCCTCTAAGATTATGTTGTCAGTAGACCTTGAGTCCACTATAACCTTACACACCTTTCCTAATATTTTGCATCTTACTCCAAATAAGGCTCTTGTCTATTTTGGCTCTTCCTTGACTGGTTGTCTGATCAAAACTCTACTAAACATCATATTCTCCCCCACTTCTGATTCAATGTGACTAACCTCTGGTGACTTGACACTCATGGTCTCCTCTTGTGCATATGCCACTCTCTTCTTAGTATTTTATGAATATTCTTTCTCTAGGCACCTATAAGCTAGATGACCTACTTGTCCACAGTTATAACACTTCATAGTGGCAAAATATGAGTTACTTCTTCCTGCTCCTCTTCCTCTATTTGAACCTCCTTGAGGTCCTCTACCTCTATTATATCCTCCTCTAGAAGTTGTTTCACCTCCATGCTCTATGAGTTTAGACTCTCCTTGGTTTCTTTGTTTAGTCCCTCTACCTTGGTATCCACCTCTATGTCCTCTTTGATCTCTGCCTTTGCCTCTACTTTTAGAAGCTTCATCTTGTTTCCTCTTGCTTCTTTCCTCAATCTTTATAGCTAATTGGTAACATTAGTGTACTATTTTAGGACTTAGAAGAGTCATCTCCTCTTGGATGTTCCACTTCAATCCGTTAAGATACCTGACCACTTTGAGATTTTCATCCTTTGAAACATTAGACCTCGTACAAAGTTTTTGGAACTCCTCAGTGTAAGTGTTCACATCTTGGTCTCTTTGCCTCAAGCTTTGTCTTTTCTTGTGCAACTGAATCTCATAATCATCTAGCATGTATGCTTCTCTTACCTTGGCAACCATTCCCTTCCAAGTAGAGATAGGTTGCTTGCCTTCCTTTTCCCTCTCTATTTGAATGAACTTCCACCATATCAAGGCAGAATCTCTTATTCTTGATTTGGCCACCTTTACCTTTTGTGCTTCAATGACCCCATCACACTCAAAATGGTTTTCCATTCCCTCTATCCAATCCATGACTAGATCAGCTTCCATTTTTCCACTAAACAGTGGTATGCCTTCAAGTGATTTTCCACTCAAAGCCTTCAGTGCTTTCAAGAAAGGCTCTTCTTTCAAAATAGGGTCAAGTTCAGGGGTCTTGTCTTCCTTTGCAACCTCTTCTTCCTTTGGTACCCTTCCTTCCAACTGCACATTCCTCATCACTTGCTCAAGTTGGGCTATTCTTTCCCTCATTAGCCTATTTTCTTCCTCCTATTCTTTGACCATCTTGGCCAATTCAGCATTTGTCACCATGATGGTAGAACCACTAGATTCAAGGTCTGACATACAAGACTCTTCCCAAATATTTAACTTGCTCTGATACCAATCTGATAAGGATGGGTTGGATGGAAACAATCACTGTTCCATGCTTTGGATCTTTCTAGGGAAGACCCCCATGGTGTCACACTCCACCAACTTAACCTATAGGATCCACTATTTGTGCAGGTTCCCTTGGTTAACCTTGCCAACACAACTATCAAGTCAAATTCTATCAACCAAGCCAACCTTGGTGCAATGCTTCAATTCCTCCTTAGCCCTTAATCTATCCTAAAGGCTAACCTATCCTCAACACTCAATTAGATCTTGCAGGGGTGTAGAGATGTCTTCTATAGCTTCAAACCATTCCCCTAGGGTTCTTGAAGGTTCACCAACCTCCACCTTTCAATCGCTTTCACCAAACCCTCAACTAGGGTTAAAAAGAGGCTACTAGCCCTTGAGCACCAATTAGGTCTCCCTCTCCGAGAAAACAGGTCAGACCTTGAAAGTTTCTCAAAGAACATAGGATCTTTCCTTAGGTTTCCTGATCCATATGAACACCTCTCAAATATTTTTGGGGTCTTGGACCCTCACTGTCTGTACACAAGCGTAACCCTTAATTTTCCCAATTTAGCCTTTTAAAAAAACATTTCCTAGCCACACATCAAACTGTCAGTTTATGCAACCACCAAACAGACTGATGAAACCTCCTCCTTCATGCCAAGTCTTTGTAAGTCATCTATTTGCCTCTCCACACCGTTCCTTGATAGGGAAAGGTCACCCCTGCAAACCAAGTGCTTAGCACCACCTATCTTTCCTAGCCGAGCACTGTCAAGCTCGCCTAGGAGAAGACTTTCTCCATGTTTCCTTGACTCCTACAGACTCCTAACCCTAACCTATTTATAGACATGGAGCCTAGCCACATTTCCCACAAGCTTGTACACTAGTTACGATGGAAATGTGAGCTAAAACCTCATTTTTCACAGTCTGCCAGTCAGAGCAACCACTAAAGAAAGAACAAAGTATCTACAAGATAGCTTGAAACAAATAACCTAAACTATTTGCTAGTCCAAACAATGCTTGAAAAACAATTTCACTACACCCTACACTATTCAAAATGCCATGATCAATCCATTAACAACTAATTCAAGTAAAACAAAATAGGAAATGCACACTCAAAAATCACTGTTTTCTTGTTTCCAAAACTAAATACAAACTCAAATGCTTCCAACCTTGTTTTCAGGTCGAGACCCACCTTATAAAGGTTTCTAAAACATTTAAGTTCACTCCTAATTGCTCCTTGGCTGCTTGTGAAGTCCAACAGGCCTTATTTTACAAAATTTTAGAGAACCTATCACCTAGAAAGGTCTACTAAGGTCTTTAAACCATCCTTGTAGACAACCCTCAACCTCACAAATGGTCAACATGACATTAACCATTACAATACCTGATCCCCAAATGTCTCTAAGGTACAAACTCAAAGAGGTAGGAGGAGATTGCTACATTTGGCCTAAACAAGTTGCCAAATCATGACCTTCTAATCAACTTTCCTAGGTGAGCTATGGGGTGCTCCTGCACCATTAACACACCTCCACTACCGGCTATGCCTGGATTTCCCTTCGTGGCGCCATCAAAGCTGGCCTTATACCAATTGTTTGGAAGAAAGGTCCAACACACACCCTCCCTACTTTTCTTGGCTAGCTTGGATTATAAAGAAACATCCACTTTAATATTCCAATCCTTTTCTATCATTAGATCATAGGGAGTACACACCAGTGCTTCAAGGTTAAGAGATTTTTGGGGAATCACATTGAATTTTTCTTTTATAAGCTTAAATTTTTTCTCAAAGACATTATTCTCTGACATTTCCTTATCCCTGAAAATTCTGTTATTACATTATTTCCACACTCCCCAAACAACAAAATGGAATATGAATGTCCATAACCTTTGTATGAAGGGATTTTGAGTAGGGGCTTTCCATTGTAAAAGAAAATCTTCAATGGTCTAGGGGAACACCCAGTAGATATTCCAGAGGGCTAATAATTTTCCCCAGATTAAGGAAACAAACAAGTAGTGGAGAAACAAGTGGTTGGTTGACTCCACCTCACACTTGTAGAGGTAACATCTGTTGGGGATTTGAAATCCCTATGTACAAAGATTGTCCATCATAAGCACCTTATTTGAAATCATAATCCAAAAGAAGATATTGAATTTAGGAGTCAAGTGTTTAATCCATGCTCTTGACTAGAAGGGGGGAGCTTGAGAAAGGGACAACAAAGAGACAGCTGAAGAGACAGAGTAGTTACCTGAAGGGTTGTCCATCCAAACAAGAATATCATCCTGCTGGGTCTGTCCCAAACTGATAGCCTTTAAAGGGGATTGAAATTGAGCCAACTCCTGACTAATCATAGATAAGTTCACCCAGTCTCCTTCATACCAATAATCTTTGACAAGATCCCCAAAAGTAGCTTTACATACCTCTACCCATCAATTGAATCTTTCAATTTTGATAAGGGGTTCCTTAAAAATCCATTTGTCCTCCCAAAATCTGGCTAGATTGCCACTTCTAATGTGCCATCCTATCCCTAATTCTAGAATTTTTCTACCAGCAATCATATCATTCTAGCCAGTTGAGCCATGAGGGAGGATAAGAGAGTCCAACAAAGCTTTAAGGGATAAACAGTCGGCCGTATATTTTCTTCTTAAAATTTCCTTCCATTCTCCACCAGACAAGAAAGATCTCCATATTTGTTTGGCTAGAAGAGTCTTATTCATAATTCTAATATTTTTGAGACCTAAACCCCCAAAGGTTTTCAGTTTGCAAACCAAATCCCACCCTATCAAAGGCATTCTCTTTCTTTCCTCCACTCTAGACCAAAGGAATATTTTTTTGAATCTTTTCAATGGCCTTTGCATATTTAGTAGGAATTTGAAGAAGCTTAAAGCATAAACCAGGAGTTTTTGAAGAGAAGCTTTAAGAAGTTGTTCAATTTTTCCAACTTGGCTCAAAAGAGCTCCTTTCCATCTTGCCAACTTCTTTCTGAACTTATCAACCAATGAACACCAAAAGGAATCTAGAGGTTTAAGGCATAATGAAATTCAAAGATAAGAAGAAGGTAAGGATTCCACTTTGCAACCAAGGATTCTTGCAATCTTGACTTGTCTATGCTCAGGTGTGTTGAATAAAAAAAGGGAACTCTTCTGTCTATTGACCATCTGCCCAGTCACCTTCTCATACACATCCAAAGTTTTTTTCAAAGTCTTAGCCTCATTCACCATAGATCTTCCCATCAACATGGTGTCATCAAAAAACTATTGGTGAGAACAAATCATATTAGTGGAAGAAGGACTAAGACCAACAAGAGACCTCTAGTCAATCAATTTTTTAAGATTACTTCCCAAGCTTTTAGCCATTATTGTGAAAATAATAGTTGAGATAGGATCAACCTATCTTAAACTTCTTGAGTTTTGAAAGAATTTAGAAGGAGATCCATTCACAATAATAGATGTGGAAACCATAGTAACCAACTAATTCACCAACTGAATGACTCTACTGCTAAAACCAAACCCCATTAGAATTTTGAATAAAAACTCCCAATCAACATGGTCATAAGCTTTGGATATGTCTAGCTTAAGAAAAAACCCTTTAGTTTTAGACTCCACAAGTGAATGGATATTCTCATGGATAGTGACTATAGAATCTAATATTTTCCTTCCAGGGACAAAACCATTCTGTTGAGGGGAAATCAAGGAAGGAAGGATAGAAAGGATCTTTGAAGGAAAAACCTTTGATATGATTTTATAGAGAGAGTTGCAAAGACTCGTGGTTCTGAACACCTCAAACTCCATTGCCCCTGGTTTCTTAGGAATAAGGACCACAAAAGTAGAATTTAGTTCCTTAAGGAGCCTTTTGGACCCAAAGAATTCCTTAACAACATTCACAACATTGTTTTCAAGAATATCCCAAAACCATTGAAAAGAACATAGGAAATCCATCAGGTGTAGGGGCCTTATTTCCTTCAAAAGAAAATAAAACATTCATGATTTCCTCCTTAGAGGGGATGACCGGAAGCTTTTCATTATCTTCCCTCTCAACAACCTTAGAGATAGCCTCTAATAAAATATCAAGTGATCATTTTGATTGATTTCCCATTCGCTGAAAGAAGGCTGTTATAGAAGAGGACAACCTACTTTTTGATGTCTTCCTCTTCCTCAAATATCATACCATTAACTTCTATGAGAGAGATTCTATTGGCAGTCTTGTGTTTAGAGGTAGATAAATGGAAGTACCTTGTATTTCTATCTCCGGTTGAAAGCCACAACACCCTCAATATCTACCTCCAGAACTCCTCCTCTTTAGCTATTATGTCATGCAATTTCACCAATAGCTCATTTTCTTTAATCTTATTATTTTCAATGTATCCTTCCTTCTGAATTTTGTCCTGGATCTCTGCAAGCTCCATTTGACGTTTGGATTTAATACCAATTTTTTTTCCAAAGGATTCTTTTTTCCATCTTCTGAAATTGTGTTTGACTTCTCTCATTTTTTTAGCAATTATGAACATAGTAGTACCTGAAACATCAATATTCCATCATTTCCCGATTTCCTCAAAAATAAGGGGGTGGGACAGCCACATTCTCTCAAATCTAAAGGGAGATTTTTTCTTCACATTAATAGGATCTTCCATAAAACTTATGGGAAAGTGATCCGACCCTACTCTAGAGAGAGCTTTAAGAGAGCAGAAATAGCTTAAAAGCCACTGATGAGAAATTAGAGTTCTATCTAACCTCACTTGAATAAGTTCCTTACCAATTATTCTATTTGAACATGTATACAGAGCCCCTTGCAAATCCATGCCAATTAACTCTTTATTGTTGATAAAGTCAAAAAGGTCATATTTACTATCCCGATTCACCTAAGAGACTCCAAATTTCTCCTCATTCAGAAGGGGATTATTAAAATCACCCATTACTACCTAGTGGTCATTATCAAAAAAATTGTGGAAAGCAGAGAGCTCATTCCACAAAGATATTCTAGCTCCCTTCCCATTGGGAGCATAGATATTCTACTAAATCCAACTAAAGTTGTCTCTAATATGTGTGAATTTAGTAGCCACATGATTGTTGCTCTCCAACAAAGGTTCCCCTTTAATGAGGTTCTAGTTCCAAAATTTTGCAATTCCTCCTGACGCACCATCTGAGCTATTTCCTTGAATCCCATACTTCTAAATTTTTTTGATCTTCTCCACCTTTTCTTTGGACATTTTAGTCTCTTGGATGAGGAGAATATCAGGTTTATGATCTGTAACAAAATTGTGCAAAACATCTCTCTTGTGAAGGCTTTTGACCCCTCTTATATTCCAAGACATAATCTTCATATCTTACCAGGGGATTGGAGAATCTCTAGAATGGTATTTTGAACACCATCTGCTATGTCCTGAAAGCTTTCATGCTCTCTCTTCCATTTTCCCAATCTTCTACCTTGGCTAAGCTTAGTAGCTCCACAATCTACCTTTTCCCTTGTTCTGGTAACAACTCCACTCAGAGTATTCAGATGTTTTCTTTTCTCCTTATTTTTCTTAGAATGGGAGAGGACTTCTTCCCAAATAGTATCTTCTTGGCTCTCCATCTCTCTGCCAAATTCCTATTCTTTATCATACATTCTTCTTTGCTCCCAAGGGAGGGTGTCCATCTGGCCATTCCTAAGTTGATTCAGATTATCACTTAAAAGTTTGGTGTTCTGGCTTTGATTCTCAAAGGTGTCCTTGAAAAAATAAGGAGTTGATTTTTCCTATAATTTTAGAGGGTCCCTCGAAGGGGAGCATTCAACAAAGGTAGTAGTCAAGATAGAAATTCCAATATCTAGAGATAGACCCTAGATAGGAATTTCCTCCAATATAGGATACCCTTTTTCTTTACCTTTTGATAAGATCTTAAGAGTGGACGAAACAAATTAAATCATCCCTTTTACCTTCCTCTGCACTCTCCAATGTTTTTTCATCATCTTTCTTATGACCAACATTATCTTCTTCCCCTATTTGGTGATTCTTTTGCACATTAGGATCCTTGGGTTTTGTTTCATCATTAAAGTTAGAGGCATTCCTCTGATTTTCATGTTTCCTTTCAGCCTCCTCATTGGTATTTCTTACTTGTCCTTCCCCATCATATTTCTTTCTCCAGATAGTCTTAGGGTTGGACTGGTGGTTTTCTTTTTCTTTACTGGCATTTAATGGAATTTTTTTATCCCAATGCCCCATTTTTCTACATTTAAAGCAAGAAAAGGGAATGGACTCAAACTCTATAGTTTGCATCCAAGTTCCCAACTTAGATTGAATATCTATTGAAGAAGGAAGTTCAACATTCTATGAAAATCCCACACAGATTCGAGCAAATACCAACTGCTTTCTAGCTACTGTCATAGGGTCAATAGACAAGAGCTCTCCAAAAGAACCATCAATACCATTGAAAATGTCTTCATTCTAGTATTCTAGAGGGAGACCCGAGAGTCTAGCCCAAACTGGAACGTTCTCAAAAATAGAGTAAGAGATATCTAGACATGAGGTCCACTTCTTGAGAGCTAGGGAAGATTTTCCTATGACCTAGGGTCAACTGCTCCTCACAGTCAAAATATCCTCCTTGTAGGTGAACTCAAAGGCAAAGAAACCTCTAGGAAGAGTAGCCACCATAACCTTCCCATTGGTTCTCCACTTATTTTTGACAAAATCCCTAACCACCTCAATATTTGGTCTAGGGCCCATGAACTTTCCAACCATGACTTTTTCCATCAAAGCAATATTATGATCAATAATAAGATCAAGCACAAAGATGGAAAACTTACATTTCATTGGGTTAGAAAGATTACCCACTAGAGGGAAAATCAATTTACCATTTGGATTAACACCAAACAACGAATACCAAGGTTTTCGCTTTGCTCCTTCCCTATTAGCGGTCCATACCACTTCATTGGATTTTTTTCCTTTTTTTCCTTTTTGTCCATCAGGGGACCCCCCCCAAATTTGTCTTTCCTCCCGAGTCCACCTGAATTTTGTTTCTGGTGTCCTTCTCTTTAGATTCATCCTTACCTTTCTCCCCACTCAGAACATGTGTCGATTCTTCCTGGGATTCCTCAGATCCTGCTCCATGACCCGCTCTGTTGTTCAGAGATTCAAAATCTAGCTTTTCCTACCCGTGCTCCACAGTCTCGCCCATAGTAAAATAAATCCCTAGTTATTTGTTTATTTATGTTATTACTAATATTAGTATTATATTTTCATTATTATGTTATTATTAATATATAAAGTTATGTGCAAGTAATTTTTGCTCAAAGTGGATGAAAATTGCAATAAAAATAAAACACAAAAACTAGTGAAACACTTAAGATAAGGCGGAAAAGATTAAAACCGTCATGAAATTGAACAAAAAAAAAGCATGTTGAACCTCTTGTTGTGTAGATCTTCCAATAATAATTGATTGGATGTGTGCTCACAAAAAATTGATAGCATAATGGTGTTCAATTGTTGAAAGTTGCATGATTAATGAAAATGGTTAAGTGTTGAGATATATTAATGCAAGGAGAGAGTAATGGAGGGCTAGGATGAAAGGATGAGGATCAAATGCTAGGAGTTCATGTGATCTCTTGAGCCATGAGATTGTTCCAAGTGACACAGTGTGAGGGATTGAGAGGGAGATTGGTAATTAGGAGGTACCTTGGGGGATGGGGAATATCTTTGTTATAAAGGTCTTCCTTTTCTTATATTCCCAACGTATGCAATGGAAGGGAATAAAGGATTTTTAAATTCCTTGGGTGTACCTTTGGGACAAGGATGCATATGGGGTTCCTTTTCCAAAAGGGGAAAGGCTTTAAGGATTAAAGGACATGGTACATGAGGAATGAATAGAAAGGATTTGAACCCTTTCCTAATCACAAGATTATAAATTCGCAAATGATTAGAGGGGGATTAGGATTAGATTAGGGTTTGTATTAAGACAAGTGGAGAAGATGGAGGATGTGACACCTCTTAATCAAGGATTAAGTGTGTGCACATAGTTATTGGAGTGATTAGTATAAGATTAGGGGTTAATGAGAAAATTTATAGGATGGGACTAAGAGAGAGGAAAGGGAGAGATTAAATAATTAAATTTATTTCTCATTTAGAGGAAAAGGGGAAAAGAGGTTTTAGAAATAAAATAAAATAAATAGGGTCATTTATTTAATTTATTAATGAATATAATACCATAGTCTATGATAGGTAAATTAAATAAACTAACTACCTTAAGAGTTTAGTAGGAATTAAAAGTAAAATAGGGAATATTAATTAAATAATAGGCCATTATTTAATTAGCATAGACAATAGAGAATCTACTAGCTGGACTATGTGAACTTAAGCACACACCTCCCATAAATCTTGGAAAAGGACCTAATGCTAGCTATTGTGGTAGAGAATCCTGAAAAAAAGAACCAGAAAATGATTGTCAACTTCTATGTGGAAGAAGAAACCTTTGATAAGGAGGAGACTAATGCTAATAATAATAACATGAACAAAGATAAAAATACAAGAGATAGTGATCCAACTGCTGATATTGCAATTTAGTAATATTATGTTCAAGGCACTAAACCTAAATAATGTGTTCCAACAACAAAGTTTCTCTATACCATGGTTTTGAATCTTTAGGGTGTGTTCAATAGAATTGGGCAATATCAAGACATTTACTTATGGATTAGAAGAAAATTTTAAAATTAATATTTTAATCTAGTCTATAAGGAAAGCATCAAGGCACCTAGCTATGGTTTAGAAGAATTTTTCAAATGGGTATGTACATGATCATCATGGAAAAAATAGGCCTTTAAGTGGCAAAAAATTTAGAAAAATCAAAGTTAAGCAACTTGCTGTAAAAAAATTGAATAAGTTATCCATATTATTTCAAAAATATGTAAGAATATAATCTGTAGAGAATTTAATGTAGTTTCTAAAATACTAGGTTTTTTTTTTGTAAATCTATTTGGTGAAAATTTGAAATTTCAATGCATTAGTACTTAAATTTCAGGGAAAAAAAGTAGGTGTCTATCGACCACCCTAACCACAATAAAATGATAATAATTTTTTATAAAATTTTAGATATAAGTAGAGGACTCATGTCTGGATGTGATGCATATTTTTTGTAATTTTTTTGAAGTAAATAATTAATTATAAATTTTTATAACAACTTTTAAAAATATAAAAACTGGTATGTCTAAGCCTTAACTTGGTCAAAACTTCATGAAATTCAATTTTTTAATACTATAGTATGCGAAGCATAGAATGTGATGCATGTTTCAGATTCAAAAAATATGATACCATTTGAAAGTTGTAGATGTTTTTCAATCAACCTATCAATCGAGACTTTAGTCATAATTCAAATAGAAAATGAATGATAATTATTAATTAAATTCAAAATAAAGGATAATTTATATTGGTGGAAAGCTTAGAATCTCCTTTAAAACCCCTTTTTGTTTCATAAATTTTGGGTTAAAAAAAATTCTTCAACCACATACCCTACACATACTCATCATATCGCCACTTTTTGGCCCATCATGATCTTGCACATACCCAAATTTTAGATTTTGACATTGAATTTAATAGATATATTTTCCTATTATTGGTAAATTAGGTCATCAAGAATATCAAGGAAAAGCTTTGGCTTCAACTCCATAGATTTTTTAAAATTTATAGAATAAGAACGTTCATGAACCTTAATTTATGGCAATAGGAAAAAATTCAAATTCTAAATTTATAGATTTAGATTATGTAAAAAAATTACTAGAACATGTATTTTGCACTTTTGTGATACTTAGATTAGCCTTTCAAAAACATTTTACTCATAATTTATAACTACTCTATTCCCTCCAATCTTCAATTACTAAATTTGATTTAGGGATTATTCCCCATAATATTTAGTGAATTCAAAAACTACACCCCTTTGATGACACATGGGCAAGGTAGTTCACTAGAGTTGGATGTTGAATAGTGGCTCCATTTGTCAAAGGCCAACTAGTCTCTTAAGACTTTTTGGAGTATTTTAATTAATGAAAAATTGGAAAACATCTATACATGGGTGTTACTTTGAAGAGGGTTGGGAATAATTTTTTCCACTATTTACTTAAATATGCATTTGCAAATGAAGGCTTCCTTTCTTAATGCAAAGAAGTGAGAAAGTTGAAAGCCCAAAAATATTACATTTTTTAAAAGAAAAGACATGGATAATCACATTTAACAAAGAGAAGACTTGAAGAAAAAATATTTATTAGATTATCTCAATGGCACAAGTTACATGGTATGTGTAAGTATCTTTGTTTAGACTAACAAATATTTAAGCCATTTTATTCAAGTTCTTGGTTCTTCTACCCAAGCATCAATTGTGTTCTAAAGAAGATATTTGAGGGAAAAATAAAATTATTGAGGATTCTTATTGTAATAGACCCAAACACAAAGTCAATAAGCACTTTAAAATAATGTGTAAAGTTAATGAGTTTGTAAAAATGGATATATCATTTTAGAAAAATAGTCCAATTTTAAGGGTATCATAGAAACACTTAACAAAGAAAACAAATGAGGATTTTTTTTAATCTCTTATTCAAATTTAAAGAAATTATTTTCAGTTAGTTATTCTTATTCAAGTTCCAAGTGTATATAAGATAAGGGTTTATTTATTCATGAATATTCACGAATCTCAATTTTTTGTGGCAAGAGCTTAGTTTTGATGAGCTTCTAGCAAATACAACTTATCATGCATAACTTTCCCATGATTATAACATGTATTATGAGACTACAAATTCAAATGTAAATGGAGAGGTGAATCCAAGAGAATTCCATATAATGATGGATGGTCTAAATTAGGTTGCATAAAAGGGTATGTGTAGGATCATGATGGGCCAAAAAGTGGTGATATGATGGGTATGTGGCTGATGAATTTTTTTGACCCAAAATTGATGAAACAAAAAGATTTTTGAAAGTTGATTCATAAATTTACACCAATATAAATTATTCTTTACTTTGAATTTAATAAATAAATATTATTCATTTTCTATTTAAATTACGACTAAAGTTCTGATTGATAGGTTGATTGAAAAACATCTATAGCTTTCAAATGGTATCACATTTTTTGAATCTAAAACATGCATCAAATTCTATGCTTTGCATACTATAGGGTTAAAAAAAATGAATTTGATGAATTTTTGACCAAGTTAAAAGTGATCATAAATATGAATTTTTATATTTTTTAAAGTTGTAATAAAAAATTTATAATTAATCATTTACTTGGAAAAAAATACAAAAAAATATGCATCACATCCAGACATGAGTCTTCTACTTATATCTAAAATATTATAAAAAAATATTATCATTTTACTGTGGTTAGGGTGGTCAAAAACCTACTTATTTTTTCTCTAAAATTTATGTAGTACTGCATTGAAATTTTGAATTTTCACCAAATAGATTTTTTGTTTTTTTAAAATAAACCTAGTATTTTATAAAATACATTAAATTTTCTACAAATTCTATTGTTACATATTTTTGAAATAATATATATAACTTATTCAAATTTTTATGTCAAGTCGCCTAACTCTGATTTTTTTGAATTTTTCGCCACTTAAGGGCTTGGTTTTTCCATGATGGTCCTGCCCATACCCAAAATACTTTCTTAAGTGTTTCCTTTCATAAGTATCTCATTTTCTAAGGGATACTTCTCTTATAGAACCTTCATACTTACATATAATATTATTTCAAATATCTATATGCATTTAATGGCTTTATATGATACTTGTTGAAATCATGAGTTTAGATATATTTTGAACATCATGAATTGTGTGTTGATTAGCCTTACAATTTTCCTTGTAGTTCCATACAAATTGGAAACAACCCAACATAGAAGACACTACATTGGTAAATTAATTAGGCCTAAAAGGACCTAAAGGCACACTTGAAGTGTAACAACTACCAAAGATCCTACATCAATATTCACTTGAACACATGCAAGGATAAAGGGTCGACCAAAATTATTTAGTCAAGGCATAATTTTTTTATAGATGAGATTTTTGTAATGCCCCTCCATGAATTCACCTTATTAGTATTGTCTGGTATTTGGTTTAGTCAACATAATTTTTTTTGATTGATGCTTGGGGAATTATTTGTTGCATTAATATAAATTTATTTATTAAAATCTATGGTATAAGATAAATTAAGAACGCAACGAAAAAATCAATTATAATAAATTATATATGACACAAATATATAAAAAAAATATAAATTACCCAACTATTTTCTTAGGTAATAAATATTGTAAAAGTAATTAATTGTAACTATGGGAAATAGAAGCAAATAAATAAACTTTAATTCTTTGCATAAGTAATGGCAAGTGTTGCAACAATGGTCATCAATAGTAAACTATTCTTGCATGTTCCTCCACTCAAATGTACCACTCTCCCTATTTTCATGCCATGAAAAATAATTTTGGAACATACTCCTTGTAACCACCTCTTCATTGAATTGGTGTCATTTTTCTTTGTTAGGGGGTTTTGGAGAAAAATTGATCACTTCTCATTAGAATGGCGAATTTAGCATGGAGAAGATTAAGAGATAGTGTGCTTGATGAGAGATTGCACTGGTTCTTCTTATACATGATTCTAATTCAAATTCAATTGCAGACCCCTCTCTTTTCCACCACTTCATGCGTTCACTTGCATCCAATATTTTCTCTTCCCGATCTCGAGCAAAGGGTTTGGTCGTGGTGGCTTTCAATCAAACTCTTGATTTCTAAATAAAATTATTTACATTTTCTATCTTGGATAAAGGACTGCATAGCTAGGGGCTCAAGAAAAAAGATGGTGAATTAGAGTGTAAGAGAAGGGGAAGAAAAATACATAGATGAAATCAAGAGAAGAGGGAAGTCTATGAAAAATTCTCCAGGCACAACATAGGGATTGTAGGTAAGTAATAGTTGTTAGTGATCCAAATCTACACCCCTAATTCCAAGCTATGAAAGAACTTAGTAGGTTTGGATGTAACATGGGACTACTTTCAGGTTTTGGGTGTCCTATTTAAAACTAGACCTCCAGATTATGGGTTGGCTCCCCTTTTGATGCCACCTAACTAGTGATTTCTAAGGAAAAGGGTAAGAGATGCATAAAACATGAACATTAACTGAAACTAACTAAGGTGATACACCAAAAACCATCTAAGACCTTATAACATCCAATCACATTAAAAAAAATATCATAAAAACTTGTTCACACAACTCATTTCCACATGCATTTTACATAAGTAATTTATAAGGATGTTTCTAAACAAAACTCTTAGAAGGAAAACAAAAAATATCACAACTAACAACACTTTTAACTAACACAACTTATAACATGTAACAATGCATTTTCTGGTAAATAGATGCCTAAACATGAGACAACTTTGGAAGGAAAGATAAATTTCACAAAACAAACTAATAAATCACTAAAAAATACTCTAAAACATGAAATGAGAAGGTAAAATTCTCTATTTTATTGATTCAAAGTACTCACTATATCACAAGTTCGTCTGAGTTACAATACTGCTCCTACTGAAAATGATAACCCACAAAACCAAGCTCACTCAGCTGGAAAGAAAGAACTTCCTTCCAAAACACTGTTTGAAGTTACTTAAGCAAAAAAACAATCAATTCCCCTCACACATGTCCATCTAGAAGGTTCTGGTTGGATGTAACATAAAATCCAAAATGGAAGCTTCCAAAACCCCTCCAAAAGGTCCTCTGAATGTAAAAAAGTCAAGTTAAGTCCAAGGTCACACTAAAGGTGTGACAAAACAGCCTCCAAAATAGTCAAAACAATCTCACACACTCTTCTCATGTCTATCAAACACCATTTTGTCTCCCACACGTGTTCAACATATTTGACCCACACCCTTGTTTCTTTTTGAAAACAAAAGACTGCAATATGCATTCAAAATAATAACTTTTTTAAGTGATTCATAATACACCACTTAATCAAACTATTTTACATTTTCAAAATAGAATGCAAAAGGGGCCCACCACCTCTTTGAATTACATTACATTTGCATTATAAATGACATAAAATAAAAGTGATTTACAAATCACTTAGATTTTGTCTTGTAATTGATTAAAATTAAAAATGATGATACTTAAATGCTTGCAAAAGCATTAAGAAAAAAAAATTCTTCCAACACATTTGATCAATTGTAAATACCTCCATTTCAGCATTTCAAGGCTAGAAGAACATGACTATAATTTAGTCAACAACTCTTGATTTTCAAAGGAAAATAAAAGGCCCCAATAATTCAGCCTATGTGAGCTCCACAACCTTTGGAAGGAACATTTTGACATCTTTAAGGTACCATATGATCAAAGATAAAAGGCATAACATGTTTCAAATTTGGAGGACTTAGCATCTTTTTGAACAAGACATAAGTGCTCAACATGAAAAAGAAGGAAAATTTTTCCTAAGTCCTAAAACTCACCTTAGAAACCATGCAACACATTAAAATTTGTTTTCATTTTTTTTAAAATAAGGCCAAAATCCATCGACCTTCACCATAGGGTTCAAACCCTAAACAAAATAAAGGGAAAAATCCAAAAAGTGCTTCATTTTGCATCGAGCTTTTGGAAGAAGCTTATGTTGCCATGAGGGTTTGATTGCTTGCACACAAAACATGATGTCAACTGGTCTTTTGGGCCAAACATAGATGAAAACCATATAAAAACATTAGGTAATGCATTTTTTTGGACAAAATTTTGTGTTTTATCACTTTTTGAAGGCCATTTGATGAGCAAGGTTGTGACCCAAGAGCATTTTTTGATAATTTTTGTTGCATCTTTCTCTGTGGGTTGTTCTCTTGTTCTTAGCCACCATTATTGAGGCTTTTGAAGCTTAAATGGAAGCTTTTCATGAGTTAAAATCTTGTATATTTCAATAAGAATGAAACCATTCAAGCTCAGGTAAGCTCCACATCAGAAATATACTTGCATTTTTAGCATATAGGGCTCATTTTGAGCTTAGCTAGTGTCAAAATGAAGCAAATTTTAACATTTTCCTTCTATATATGTATCTCATGAACAAAGCACAAAAATGGGTTTTTGATTTTGTGAAGGGAAACTGGTTTTTTAAACCATGGTCTTGAGCTTTTTTTAGGTTTTTTTATATACTTTTGTATTTCCTCTATTCTTTTAACTCCCATTCCATATTGTCACTCTATTTGTGCTTAGCTTCTAGTATGGCATAATATTATCTCTTTTTTCTATCAAAGATAGGAAGCACATTATTCCATTTTGGGTTTGTTGTAATTTTGAAGTAAATCATTCCTCTAGGCCATGGCTGTAAGAATGTATTGGGGTTTTTGCATACCTTTTTTTCTCTTTCTAAAACAAAAACTCCATGTTATCTCTTTCAATATCTCTGTATTTGAAATTTTAAGACAACTTGCTTTGAGAAGAAAAACAATTCTTTGCATTCTACATTTTAAAACACAACTCAAAGTGGGTTTTTGTTGTTAATGTAAGCAAAAATGGCTTTTACTAGTCGCCAACATGAATGAATAAGTGGGATTTTTGCATTTTTTGGAACTGATTATCATAAGTTGTAACTAATCCAGATGTTGCTTCATTTGAATGTAATCTATTTTCATATGCATCTTAGTATCATTGATTGTAATTTCATGAATGAAAAACTACTTCCTCGATGACCATTATATGGATAGTGCAAAGATGAGAAAAATGCAAAACATCCTACCCTCATGAATTTTATGTTGTTTATGCCTAATGGACACTTGGCTGAGATAGTTTGATAATCCTCTCAATGTTGATCATGATTGCTGCCTGGAGTTGGGCTGAAATACTTCTAAAATAGAACTTCCATATCATTGCTCATACCTCCATTGTTTTTGCAATTTTTTCTCAAACTTCGAGCTCCTTCCATAGTGAAAATGGTGAAATTTTAGCCCTCCTTTGCATTTTTCCAATGAGAACATCCACTTCACTTTTGGAATATTGTCTCTACTAATAGGCACCATGATATTGGTAATAGAATTTATAAATACTACATCTCAAGTCATAAAATGAAGAATAAAACCTTGTTGTCTTGATTACCTGAGAGCTTGACCTTTCATGTACAATGAAACCCTACATCTTGACATGACTTACAACTTGTTTCATGGTGAGTGAGGACTATGATTATGCTCAAAACCTTACACTAAAGATTTGTATTGTGCATAACTAACATCATGGCCTACTCACTGCATGATGTTTCATGATTATGAAACCCAAAGGCCCTACCATGGGTTTTATTATGCACAATAACATTGTTACTGCATCTAGAATAGTAAGCTTTCTACCTCTTTGTAAAGTTTTAGGCTAGTCAAAAACTTAATTATCCTGCATATCCCTCATTTGACATTAAACTTTCATTTCCATAGGTCATTTAGGTGTTGATTGTAAGCCTATCCAGGTCATGGTCTAGTGTGTTGCATGTGAAATGCAACATCCTCATTATCATGTCCCCACATTTGATTGCCTCATCATAGTCTTCACATGAGAGCTATGCATGATAACACTTTTTACCATTATGTGAATTTCTAAAGCCTTTGTGTCTTTGTGGCCTTCTAGTTGATGCCAAAGGCTAAGACTCCCTTATACAAGTAAAAAAATTCTAACAACTTAAAAGTTTCTTTGCATTTTATTACTACAGTCACCTTTAGAGTTGTGACAGTCAAGAGGACTGAATGGCTGACTTTAACCTGATAAATATTCTCTATCATAATCCCCTATTATTGATTTTATCTTTGTGAGACTTGATTTCATCTTATGAATACTTGATATAATCTTCCCATTGTATTGCTATACTTCACCAAAGCTCTATCATATTTTCATGAAGGGACATTGTCATTGTGAAACCCTTGATCTTATGACTTTACCATTATGACACCTTTTCAATCATTAACAAAGAGATTGCTTCATCGTTCTATCACCATCTTTGAAGGAATTTAATCTTTAAAATACTGTCATGACCTTTCACTATTCTATCCTAATATGATATATCATGGTCATTTTGAATACATTGGTGTTATTAGTGTTTATAGATTACCATTCTACTTTTGTCACTTTGTATGACTACCCTTACCATCATTTCTTTGTTCTTTGATACAATCGTTAACACTTCTATAGACTAGGGCTCATGATGGTTGTTTCCTTGTTATCCTTCATAAGAATATTATGACATCTTATAGATCTTTATTTAACCATGACTATCTTGAAATTCCTTCTTAACTCCTTGTCCTATGCTACCCTCATTATTCACTTGGGATTGCCATTGTCAACTCTAAAAGGTTATTGATAGTAAGGAATCATGAATTTCATATTCCACCATATCCTCATTATTTGATTCCTTTTGCTTTAATCCTATTCTACAACCATATGTCACTTATGGAGGTGACCTGAAAGCTCACCATCCTAAGTGATGTGTGCTTGTCCAATAAGGTTGAAGTGAGATGAATTAGACAGTGTATCTCATGCAACAATGCATGATTATCTTTGTTCCTTCTTGCTGCCCTATATAACTCATGATGATTTTAGGCATGGCTTGACATCTCCATTATTTTAATAGATGCATAATTGAACTTGGTGCATCTATAATTGAACTTCATGCATCACTGAAATCATTTATTTCTTTTAATAAAATGGATCTTGGATCCACTTAAGATGATTGAAAGACATGTCCAGAAAAATGTACCTTCCTTTTGACATGATGGCAGCCTATTGATTGATTCACTTTGACAAGATGAAGTATGAACACTTGACAACTCATATTATGTGTTGCATCTTTTGAATTTGATAATGAAAGTTGATCAATTGGTGTGATTCCATATTGATTTAATGCATTAATAGCATGTCTATCATTGATTTGATCAAGTTGCTCAATTTCATATCCCCCTTAAAACATCAGAGGGAAGCATGCTGAGCTCTACCCTCGTGGGAGCCACATTTACGCCACATGTACTAATTAGTTGAATTAGAACAATAACAATACTTGTCCTAAATCTACACAAGGAAGAAACAATTAGATAAACAAAACATATCATAGGTGTGTTTGATCACTCCTTTCTTGTTTTCAGGGGCACTTATGGTATGCGGCTATTTTAATGCTTGTAGACATTTGATCACATGTTTATGGATGTTTTGCATATAATTTTGATTAGGGATCTTTCATTTCTCTAACAACACTATTTTAATCCAATGCAGGAAACCTAGGAGCAATGAGGAGGGTTTCAAATGGAAGCAGAGTAGGATTGAGATGATGTGAGGCCAAGTCAATGGGATTCATCATTCCACCAGGAAATGACGAGTCCCTTTTCATGTTATATTCAATTTAATTTTGTTATCCATATGCATATGATTTCTTATTTACTAGCATTAGGATAGCTAGTCCCTTGGCTTGTGAGGAAAATTTATACTCTCATGGTTACCAATGAAGATTAAATTTGCAGTATACATGGTTCTCTTTCTCATTTGTCTATAATTGCAACACTGGAATAAAATGCAATCTATTTTTTGAAAATCTCTTTCATGCATATGATGAACTTAGTAGAATATAATTTATCTTTTAATGTTTAAATGAAACACAAAAAGTATAAGCACTAAGTTACCTGATTTCAAATGAAAGCTAAAAATCAGGTAACAATAGTCATTTCACTTAAATATTCATGACTGAATAAATGTGAAAGAAGTAAACCCCAATTATCACTAGCTTTCATTCACAAATAGTTGATTAAAGTAGAGGTCGATTCCTTAACTTATGCATATGTTATGTAAAGGAATTTCATGATTTTTATATATGAGCGAACTCATAATGATCAAATTAGAACCTATGCGGTCCTGGTGAACTTTATCAAAGTAAATTGTTCAGATTAATCATTGCTTGAATAGTCCTCTTACCCACATTTAGATCTCCTTTAGGTTTTACCAGAATCTAGGCCCTCATATCCCTTTATGAGATTTCATCCTGAAACATATGTGATTCCCTAGTTGGAGATTTAAGATGCTTAGAGCATGGTTTAAAACCTTCTACAAATTTTTTCTTAAGATTATATTAACAAATATAGTGAACATAAAATGGAATACATGAATATGAAGAAGGTTCTGAATCTTAGTGATGAAAATTCAGAATGGAGTCTTTCCTAATCCTCTGAATTGGATGGATTGTGTTTCAATTTTTTTTTTTTTTCAGAAGCTATAACATTATCTTGAAACATGATATCAAGACTCGATGAATTTTCAATTGAATTAGGATCGATGCTTATAGGCGAACTAGGGAACTTGATGCTTGCTCTTCGCATCCCTCTCTATGTTTAATAATAGAGGCTTTGTACTGTTACCTCCTACATCATACTTAAACTTGGGAAATCTTGATTCCTTTATTTGGATGGTAGAATGTTTAAGCTTGAAAATTTTATTGAAGACTAAATGTAGCGACCTTGTTAAATCTTATTGGAAGTTTGGAAAACAAGTCTTCTTGCTCATTGAAATTAGATATTCTTGAATGTGATATTATAAATGATATGCCACATTTGTTATTTGATTTACATATTTTGTGCTTAACTTTCAGTTATGTATAAATCGATGTTTATGCTTGTGCTCATAAAATCCACAACCTTTTGTGATTGCTTCATTTAGTGCCACAAGTATTCTCCATAAGAACATTGACCGTGTTTAAAGTGATGGAAATGCTTAACATCTATCAGAACAATGTCTCTTGAAACAATCTTGGAGATGAATTTAGAAGGAGCGTTGCAATCAAAGTATATGTGGAGGTTCTTAAAAACTCTAATAGTTTTTCCAGGGGCCATGTTTAACTAACCAAATGCTATTACTTACTTTTCACTATGGTGGCAAAAAAATGACTCCTTTTTCTTCTTTTCTATAGTATTAAGTAAGATTCTTGAATATGAAAATACCCTATTGTCTTCTTTTTCCAAGCCAATTTCTCTATATCTACATAGATCTCCCATGTTTTTGGATGTGATCCATCTCCTACACAAAAGCATGTACCATTTTAAGGCCTTCAAACCAAATACACTAGGGTATCTTTTTAATTCCTCTATCTTTCATCAATCTCCTTACTAGTTGAATCTCACCACACCTATCCACTTTTGCACAAGATGTTTTAGAGAAGAACATAAGTTGCAACATTTTTATGATCCAACTAAAAAAGGAAGTGTTGTTGGAAATACTCTACCTATATTCATATATGATCCACATGTTCATATGATAAAATTCCTTTTTTTAATGCTTTGATGGATATCCCTTCACTATCATTGGATATCAGATACAATACACATTATTATAGTCCAAGTCTAGTTTTCTGATTGGTTCATTTAGCAACACCAATAATCTCCACTAGAACATTGTCCCTATTTAAAGTTAAGGAAAAATCCCCATCTATTAGAATTATTTCTCCTACAAGAATGTTGAGGATAAATTCAGTCACACTATGGCTATCAGAGCATACTAGAAGGTTCTAAGAAACTCCATCAGTGATTCCAAGGGTCGAGGGTTATGCCTATCGGGCATAGTGTCCAATTTCCTCAAACAGTGATAGGTAAATAACTATTTATTTCCTCAATTTCTCCAAGAGTAATTAAATTCCTTGGATCTTAAAATGACCTAACGCCTTCATCTATCAAGCCAATTTCTCTAGCTCTACATGTATTTGAAGGTAAAAAAGGCTAATATACTCCCATGTATTTATGGTTTAAGAACAAGGAGTTTAATTTTAGTTATGTTTCTTGGGTTAGATACATTTGTATGAGAATATGATGAGAATCTTATATGAACATTTAAAAGAGACCTTAACTATACTTTGATGACGAGGTTTAGTAAAGGGAGGTTTAGAGGGATGTGTTGAAATTGTAACATTGTGATTGTTTTTATTGAGAGAATCATATTTTGTTGAGGAAAATAATAGAAATTTAGGGATGGTTTGTTTAATCATTCTACTCGATATAGCCAAAATGATAATCTATTATACAAACATTGTACCAATGGGATCAACTTAAATGATTGAGCAATAGGAAATAATGATTCCTTTAACACTTGAATGAAAATAAGGGAGGTATATGATAGACTTAGCCCTTTATATATTGAACTTTAGAAATGGATGGGTATTGAATAAAGGACTAATTAAAAGGTAAGACTACCATTGTGATCATTAAGATAATTATTCATTCTAGATATGCAAGAAAGTATTATGGGCATTGAAAGATAGAAAACAAGTGCATATTGATAGATCTATATGCTAGCATAGTAAATGGAGTACTGAATTTCACTTTATTTCAAATATCTTTTAACATCCCTTTATGTGAATCTTAGTTTATGATCTCACCCATCACCTAGTTATACGGTTCCTTATTAATGGGTAATTTGTAACATGAATTTGATGTTAGAGTCTTTAAATTGAATGTGTTATGTTTATATTGTGTTACTCATTTTATTAAATATGGGAAACTGTAGTTAATTAGTTGTGTTTTACTAGACTTGGAACAACATTGCATAGTAGCTAGTTTGATTGAGATGATGGTTTTTCTAATGATATAGTTATCCTTAAAGATAATTTGGTGTATTGTATGGTTGCATTATTGGGATTGTATGGGATGTATTATGTTTGGATTTTGGAAATTAGGATATTTTGTGTTATTACTCAAAACTAGAAGCTTTTTATGTCATGTAGTTACCGGTAGCCTTCCAGAGGTTTAGGAGAGTATCCTTTTGGGTGATAGCTTGAGTATTGGTTTCATATTTTTTTGTCATTTTGAAAGTTGATTGATCTTGTAATTAAATTGTGTTCATGAAAGACTTTAGCAATGCACTGCTTGTTCATTATTAAGGTTGGGATCTATGTGCAAGATAGTTCATGCCTTGCATTATGTGTATATTCATATTGTGTTTTATTTTTGGTAAATGGTTAGTTAGACTTTAAGAGGCTAGGGGGAATTTTCCTCTTGATGGAAATTTCAATAAAAATTTGTATTGGTTGGTTTTTATTGATTATGTTCATGATGACCATTAGCGTTACATAGTATATTCACGAATGTGGTTGGAACTTGGGGCAAGAAGGGTTATGCCTCACCTTTTTATTTTGTTAATGATTTATTGTGATTGTGCAAGCATATTTTCTCTTTGTTTCTTATTGGGGTATTCTTGTTGTTAGTAGGGAAATGGCTCTCAATGGGGCCTGGTGCACAAAGTGGCACCTAGGTAAACCATGTGGGAGTTTTGTAATTATGTGATAAACTAAAATAAACTAGGGGATTGGGTAGTAATCACACTAATAAAGATAAGTTAATGCCTCACTCATGGATCAAGTGCTCATATAGGCTTGAGATGAGTCAAGAAGGCCTAGAATGGCAAGATCAACTAATTCGGCCTCACAAGAGGTATGTTGATTCCACATAGGGTTGCATAATTTTCTTGAGATCGGTAGAGGCTACCAAGGTAACCTAAGATGGGGGCAATGGCCTAGAAAGATCTTCTTGGGTAACCCATGTAAACTATGTGATAACACTCGGGTATGTACAGGATCATCATGGAAAAATAAGGCCCTTAAGTGGCAAAAAAATTAGAAAAATAAGAGTTAGGGAACTTGACATAAAAATTTGAATAAGTTATCTATATTATTTCAAAAATATGTAAGAATAGAATATATAGAAAATTGAATGTAGTTTCTAAACTCCTAGGTTTATTTTTTTATTTTAAAATCTATTTGGTGAAAATTGGAAATTTCAATGCAGTAGTACTTAAATTTCAGGGAAAAAATAAGAAGTAGGTGTTTTTCTAACCACCGTAACCACAATAAAATGATAATATATTTCTATAAGATTTTAGAAATAAGTAGAGGACTCATGTTCGGATGTGATGCATATTTTTTTGTAATTTTTTTCCAAGTAAATAATTTATTATGAATTTTTTATTACAACTTTTAAAAAATATAAAAACTCATATGTCTAACCACCTTAACTTGGTGAAAACTACATGAAATTTAATTTTTCTTTTGTTAATCCTATAGTATGTGAAGCATATAATGTGATGCATGTTTTGGAATAAAAAAAAGTGATACCATTTGAAAGCTATAAATTATTTTCAATCAGCCTATCAATCAACACTTTAGTCGCAATTCAAATAGAAAATGAATAATAATTATTTATTAAATTCAACTTAAAAAATAATTTATATTGGTGGAAAGCTAAGAATCTCCTTTAAAAACCCTTTTCAATTCATCAATTTTGGGTAAAAGAAATTTGTTAGCCACATACCCTACAAATACCCATCATATTGCCACTTTTTGGTCCATCATGATCATGCACATACCCACTCCCACTACAGTGAGCTAGAATCCCCTTGTCTCTTGTATTTCATTGGATGTTTATGTTCCTCTAGAAGTAGTGTTACTATTGTTTGATGTTGTACTTTACTTATTCTTTGATGTCAGGTTAGCCTTGTGTTGTTTATTTTCTTTTGCTTGATTGTGATGGTGGGACCCATTGCTATCTCCTAGCATAGGGATGGACCTTTGGGTTCCATATGGTTGGGTGGAAAGTGCATTGTACTCCATTGGGTTTCCTCTCATTTCTCGTGATTGTGGTGACTTCTCCTAGATTGAAGACTTTTGCATTTGTACCAATTCATGTGGATTGTTACTCTTGTACTTGTGTTGATGTATAAATTTGATGCATCATGTAACATACATGGATGTACTCTCCTCACATGTATTCGAGGAGACATTGTTGTTCACTTGTACTGATGTAATGATGAAAACTAATGTAAACTGATGTAGAGCCCTCTTATGTAATGAATTATGTAACAATTGTTATTGTATATGTAAAAATATGGATTGATTCAATTGATCTCTATGGAATGTTTGTCATGGTTGTATCATATTTGATCTTGTAAATGTGATGGTCAATGTATCTTCTTATTTAGATGAAATCTAATTAATGTAATGACTTTCAGTTCTTGCTCATTTAACTAATGGGAATTAAGTAGTGTAGTCACAAACCTTAGAGGACTTAGGCTAGATTAATGTTAATGTTTCATTTGCGATAGTGTGTTGATTGCACTTTAAAAAAAATAAAAATTGTTTTAGGTTTTAGTGTCTTGTCCTCTAGGGTTCTAAGGTGGGAATTACACATGGTATCAGAGGCTAGGTTCATACATTGACCACTCTGGATACATCATGATCCTATTATGTTGTCCTTGTTTTGTGTTCTCTTGAGTGTTTTTTTTCCTCCTCTTGTTGTCTTCACATAGTAACCTACAATTTGACCTTAAGTAGTGTTGGTCCAATGGTGCAAAAGACTAGCGGAAAGGATAGGACCCTCAGTGTAGTGCACAATGCACCAATATTCTTCTATCAAGAATGCATCATGGACCCTTGTGTAGCCTTGTGAAGTGATTCCCTATGATGTGAATTTGTTTGTGTATGTGAAGAATGTGTCTTAAATCTAGAATTTTGTGCTTATGAAGTGATAAATTGTGTTTTCATGCTCTTGACAAGGTGTAAAATCATGGTATTTTGTTGAATATGTTATGAAATTTTGTGTTGAATAATGAATGAAGTGGAACATCTTGTCTAAAATTGATGATTAGTTAATGAGAATTCATGTGTTGTGTGTATACATATGTTATGTTCCATGGAAGTATAGCATTTTGATAATGTAACGAAAGAGGACATATAAGTGATGGCACAACCAAGAATGATATTATGAGTGCATTTATTTTGAATAGCATCGACATTGGCAGAGAGGTACTGAAGATTTGATGTCTTGAGGAGTGACTTCTAAAGGTTTGAGGATCTTGAGAAGTCACTTCTAAGATATCATAACTTGAGGAGCTTATTAGTGCATCAAGGATACCTAAGTTCAGATAAAAATGGTGAATCTTAGTCTTATAGAAGTAGATAATTATTGCTAAAACTTTCTATTTGATGCAAATTGTCTCATTGCCAAATATTGTACTATCAGTACCATAAGAAACATCTAAACATTTATACTAGTGAAGTATTAGATGAATGAACATACTTGTTATGCGATTATTGGATGTTATGACACTTGATGCACAATTATGATGACACATTTATATATGATGTTTATGCTTATATCATGCTTAGTGCTCTAGTTTAATTGTTTATTTGAGTTATCATTGTTATGAGTATTATGCAATTGTTATATATGTATGTCCTCATCATGATTTGTTATTTGTTTATTGTTTGTCAATGTATTAGGGAAGGGGAACAAGGTCACTTCACTCACTTGTGAGTGACCTACGACGCTACAATTTTTCCTTCATAGTGTGATTGACTGTTTGTATATGTACATGCTTGATGGTGTGGTTTGTTTCTGGTTGTAGGTACTAGGCATCGACTCCACTTGAATTTCCAAGTTTGAGTGTGCCTTAATTCCAATGGAGGTTGTTGATTTGGAGATAGCATTAGGTTTCCCATGATGAGCCATCATCCTCATCGAGGATGAGTATCTGCATGTCACACCCTATATGTAAGGTCAGTTCATGTTGGTCCATCAATGTTGTTGTCATTTTCCCTTCTATTTCACTTTGGTGGTCAAGTAATTGTTTGATATTTTATTTTCTCAATTATATGATGTTGCTTAGAAAATTTTTGAGCTAATGTGTGTACGTTCTATCCTAACTTTGGGACTTCTAGGAGTAAGTTGAATATTAGGGGGGAAGATGTAATGCCCCTCTGTGAATTTAAACCTTATTAGTAATGTCTGGTATTTGGTTTACTTGACTTAAAATTGTTTCATTGATGCTTGGGGAATTATTTGTTGCATTAATATAAATTTATTTATTAAAAGCCATGGTATAAGATAAATTAAGAACTTAATGAAATAATAAAATATAATAAATTATATATGACACGAATATATAAATAAAATAAATAATTACCCAACTATTTCCCTAGGTAATAAATATTGTAAAAGTAAATAATTGTAACTACGGGAAATAGAAGAAAATAAATAAAATTTAATTCTTTGCAACATAAGTAATGGTAGGCATTGTGGCAATGGTCATCAATAGTAAACTATGCTTGCATGTGCCTCCACTCGGATGGACCACTCTCCCTATTCACATGCCATGCAAACTAATTTTGGAATATACTCCTTGTAACCACCTCTTCATTGAGCCAGAGTCATTTTTCTTTGTTAGGGGGTTTTGGAGAGGAATTGATCGCTTCTCATCATAATGGTAGATTCCACATATAGACGATTTAGAGACAGTGTGCTTGAGCAAGAGCTTGCACTTGTTCTTCTTATACACGATGCTAATGCAAAGCAGGACCCTCTCTTTTCCACCACTTCCTCTATTCACTTGCATCTAATATTTCATCTTCCCAATCTCAAGAAAAGATTTTGGTTGTGGTGGATTTCATTTGAACTCCTAATTTCTACAAAAAATTATTGACATCCATTGGCCTGGACAAAGGACTCCATAGTTGGGGGCTCAAGAAAAAAGATGGTGAATCAGAGTGTAGGAGAAGGGGAAGAAAATACACAGATGGCATCAAGAGAAGGGAGAAGTCCATGAAAAAATATCAAGGCAAAGCATAGGGATTCCAGGTAAGTAATAGTCATTTCACTTCAATATTCATGATTGAATAAATGTGAAAGAACTAAACCCTAATTATCACTAGCTTTCATTCACCAATACTTGATTTAAGTAGAGGTTGATTCCTTAAATTATGCATCTGTTATGTAAAGGAATTTCATGACTTTTATATATGAGGGAACTCATAATGATCAGATTGGAACCTATGGAGTCCTGGTGAACTCTATCAAAGTAAATTTTTAGACTAATCATTGCTTGAATAGAACTTTTACCCACATTTAGATCTCCTTCAGGTTTTACCAGAATCCAGGCCCTCATATCCCTCTATGAGATTTCATCCCGAAACACATGTGTTTACTTACTTGAAGATTTAAGATGCTTAGATCATGGCTTAAAACCTTCTGCAAATGTTTTCTTAAGATTCTATTATTAGATATAGTGAACACAAGTTAGAATACATGAATATCAAAACGTGATATCAAGATTCGATGAATTTTCAATTTAATTGGGATTGATGCTTATAGGTGAACTTGTGAAATCAATGCTTTCTCTTCGCATCCCTCTTTATATTTCATAATGGAGGCTCTGTACTATTACCTCCTGCGTCATAATTAAACTTGGGAAACCTGATTCTTTTATTTGGACTGTAGAATGTTTAGGATTGAAAAATTTATTGAAGACTAAATGCAATGACCTTGTTAAATCTTATTGGAATTTTGGAAAATAATTCTTCCCTGATCATTGAAATTAGATATTCTTGAATGTGATATTATAACCAATATGCCACATTTTTTATTCGATTTACATATTTTTTTCTTAACTTTCAATTATGTATAAATCAATGTTTATGCGTGTGCTCATAAAATCCACCACCTTTTGTGATTTTGTCATTTAGTGTTACGAGTATTCTCCATAAGAACATTGACAATGTTTAAAGTGATGGAAATGGTTAACATCTCATAGGACAATGTCTCTTGAAACAATCTTGGAGATGAATTTAGAAGCAACATGACAATCAGAGTATACGCAGAGGTTCTTAACAACTATAATAGTTATGCCTATCAGAGAATTAATTAAAAGTTAAGACTACCATTGTGATCATTAAGATAATTATTCATTCTAGAGATTCGAGAAAGTATTATGGGTATTGAAAGATAGAAAAAGAGTGCATATTGATAGATCTATATATATGCTAGCATAGTAAATGGATTACTGAATTTCAATATCTTTTGACATCCCTTTATGTGAATCTTAGTTTATGATCTCACCCATCACCTGGTTATATGGTTCCTTATTAATCCAGATTATTTGTAACATGAATTTGATGTTAGATTCTTTAAATTGAATGTATTATATTTATATTGTGTTACTCATTTTATTAAATTTGGGAAATTGTAGTTAATTAGTTGTGTTTTACTAGCATAGACTTGGAACGATAATGCATAGTAGCTAGTTTGATTGAGATGATGGTTTGTCTAATGATATAGCTATTCTTAAACAAAATTGGGTGTATTGTATGGTTGCATTATTGGGATTGTATGCGATGTATTATGTTTGGATTTTGGAAATTGGGATAGTTTTTGTTATTGCTCAAAAGTAGAAGCTTTTTGTGTGATGTGGTTATTGGTAGCCTTCCAGAGGTTTAGGGGAGTATCCTTTTGGGTGATAGCTTGAGTATTGGTTTCATAATTTTTGTCATTTTGAAAGTGGATTGATCTTGTACTTGAATTGTGTTCATGAGAGACTTTAGCCATGCACTGCTTGTTCATTATTAAGGTTGGGATTTTTGTGCAAGATGGTTCATGCCTTGCATTATGTGTATATTCATGTGGTGTTTTATTTTGTGCAAATGGTTAGTTAGATTTCGAGAGGATAGGGGGAATTGTCCTCTTGATGGAAATTTTGATAAACCTTTGTGTTGGTTGGTTTGTATTGATTGTGCTTATGATTACCATTAGCCTTGCATAGAATATTCACCAATGTGGTTGGAAATTGTGGTGGGAAGGGTTATGCCTCACCTTGTTATTTTGTTAATGAGGTTTTGTGATTGTGCAAGTGGATTTTCTCTTTATTTTTTATTGGGGTCTCCTTCTTGTTAGTAGGGGAGTGGCTCTCAATGGCGGCCAACATACAAAGTGGTTCTTGGGTAACCCATGAGGGATTTTCATAATTAAGGGATAACCTAAAATAAACTAGGGAATTGGGTAATTATCACATTTATCAAGATAAGTTAATGTCTTGCTCATTGCTCAAGCGCTTGTATAGGCTTGAGATGAGTTGAGAAGTCCTGGAATGGCAAGATCAATTGGCTCGTCCTCATGAGAGGTATGTTGATTTCACATAGGGTTGCATAAGGGGTTGTAGATTGGTAGAGGCTACTAGGGTAACCAAGAATGGGTGTCAGGGCCTAGGAAGATCTTCCTGGGTAACCCATGTAAACTATGTGATGAAATTCCTCCTATGAAAAAGCTAGTATCCCCTTGTATCTTGTATTTCATTGGATGTTTGTACCTCTAGAAGTGATGTTATTGTTGTTTGATGTTGTAATTTAATTATTCCTTGATTTCAAGTCAGCCTTATGTTATCTATTGTATTTTGCTTGATTGTGATGGTGGGAGCCTTTGCTATCTCCTAGCATGGGGGTTGGACCTTTGGTTTCCACATGGTTGGGTGGAAAGTGCATTGTACTCCATTGGGCTTCCTCTGCTTGCTCATGATTATAGTGACTTCTCCTAGAATGAATACTTTTGCATTTGTACTAGTTCATGTGGATTGTTAGTCCTGTACTTGTGTTGATCTATAAATTTGATGCATCGTGTAACATACTTGGATGTACTCTCCTCACATGTATTCAAGGAGACATTGTTGTTCACTTGTATTGATGTAATTATTAAAATTGGTGTAAATTGATGTAGATCCCTCTTATGTAATGAATTATGTAGTAGTTGTTATTGCATGTGTAATTAAATAGATTGATTCAATTGATCTCTATGGGATGTATGTCATGGTTGTATCATATTTGATCTTGTAAATGTGATGGTCAATGTATCTTCTTATTTAGATGGAATCTAATTAATGTAATAACTTCCAATTCTTGCTCGTTTAACTAATGGGAATTAAGTAGCATAGTCACAAACCTTAGAGGACTTAGGTTAGATTAGTGTTAATGTTTCATTTGCAATAGTGTGTTGATTGCACTTCAAAATAAATTTGTTTTGTTTTAGGTGTTAGTGTGTTGTCCTCTAGGGTTCTATGGTGGGAATTAAAATTTTACTATTTAAAGAGAGTACTAAAGTACATGTTATTTTACATCATCAAGAACAAAAAATGGAACAAAGGCTACATTACATTATTTTTAGACAATTTTTTACACCAAAAACTACCATTCATTTATAAATCATGAATGTTATGAACTTGTTTGAATAGAGCATTCTTACTCAAAACATAGTTATTTTCCAACATATGTATTGATACTATCATCTAGACATTTTTCTAGTCTACTTGGGTAAGTTCAAAACGATTGGGGACCATAAAAGGGTCTTAAGTGGCCACTTTTTTTTCTGAAAATAGAAAATACTGACCTTGGATACATGAAATTGAGGATAGTTACACTCAAAAGAATTAGATGAGAAAAAAAAGGATCATAGTGCTCTGAGTCTACTTTCTAAAGTACTTTTTTTTAAAAATGGTAGAGATTAAGGGTTTCAAAAGAGGGAGCCACATAAATTGGTGTTGTTTTTCTCAGAAAAACATAACAGAGCGACTTTTGTGGCTTCCTAAAAAGGTTAACTTTTTTTTGTTATTTTTAAAATCGCTTTGATGAGAAATTAGCTAACAACATGTAGTTTATGCCCAATTTTTTAGATAATTTTTTAATGAATATTTGACTTTTTACTAATTTTCAAAGTGGACACATCTAGAAAAATAGAATTCTAGTCATGCTACCCCTATAAATTTTGAAAAATAATTGAAAATAATTTTTTTAGTATATGTAGAATGGAGTCTAGTTTCTAAAAATGTAATTTATTTGAAATTTTAATGAACAGTTAATTTATAATGAAAAAAATACCAAACAATTATTTTTGCCAAAAAACAAACACACAAACAAAAGAAATTAAAGATAAAAGGCTTAACATTGTCAAAATGTGAAAAAAATACATCATTAAAAATCTAAGAGAGTAAGGAAAACTTTAAGAAACCCCCCCTCGATGAAGGTGTAAAATCCTAGAAAATCTTTTATACTTCCTAATAAAAATATTAATTTTAGTGCCAAATTTTTTAGTTTTTCGTAAAAAAAAAAAATTCATTGGCGAATCTTTTCTAATTGCTAGAAGTCTATGGAAAATCCTTGCAAAATGCAAACTTTTTAAAACCACTAAAATTTTTCCATTGGCGATTAAAATCTATTTTCAAACAAATAAAATATTTTGATTGGAGAATTAAACCTGTTTTCAAACTAGAAAAAAAAAATTGTTGGTGATTAAATTTTTTTATATCAAACTAAAAAATAAAATTCATTGGAAAATTAAACATATTTTCAAATTATTAAGAATTTTTTTTTGGTTAATTAAACATAATATCAAACTAATAAAAAAAATGCATGAAAATAAAGATTATTTGCCTCATTGTTTTCATCAACCATCCAAAAATCACCTACAACTATAACCGTTTTTTTTAAAAAGCATCTTAAGATGCTTCATAACAGAAAAATTAACCCTCTCCAACTAAAACCAATTCCACAACTATTTATATCTACCTTACATATTGTGTTAATTCTACAAAAACCCTACAAAAAACTACAAATTCTATAAAAAATGTGTTAATTCATCTTCCGCTTTCTCGCATTCTGTCCTTTTGATTTCATACACTTTTCCTCCACTTTCGCATGTGCTTCCACCTTCATCAACTCTATAAAGAGCTTCAATGTTTCCTAGCCTAACCTTGCTTCTTCCCTGAATTGATTTTTAATCTTATCCTCTGGCCAATGCATGAAAGGGATGCATCCTTCTGCCCCTTCCAGATCCACATTTTCAAAGCCTTCCCAGATATTGAAACCTTCACCTGGAACTTGCCATTCAAGTATTGATTCTAATCCTTCCAAGAAATATCTATGCACAATCATCTCCATCACTTCTCTCATTGTGCTTGTCGATTCCCCCAAGTCCAAACCCCATGCTATAATCAAGAAGTATACATCCATGTTAGTCATGTATCTATGCCTCACATTTCCAAAGGATTTCCCCAAAATCATCCACACACTTTGTACCAACCTCCCATAAGTTAATAAAAACATACCCATTAATATTTTGTCAGAAGCTTCACCATAAAACGGGTTTAATTGCCTCCTCGAACACAGAGTGAAGTTGGCCTCCATTTGAAAATTGTTGTAGCTACACCATCACCACCACCACTCTTTTAGACTTTCTGTGTGCCTTCTTCTCCACACCAAAATCTATTATTAACTTCACTAATCAAGGGCCAAGAGGTAATAATTTTTCAAACTCTACATGTATTGATCTTAATTACCTATCAATCCTCCAGTCATGTCCACTTGCTAAAATTTTCCCACGATCTTCACTTCATAAATGCACTGCCCTTGCCACCTTTCCTATATTAATTCACCAAAGTTGAGGTTTTGGCACTTTTCCTAACCTTAGTTTCCACCTTTCCTATCTTAATTCACCAAAGTTAGGGTTTTGGTGCTTTTCCTAACCTTAGTTGCAAGTCTTTCTTCATCATCTTTGTAGTTTGTAGTCAGTGGGTCAGAGGTTTCAAAAACTTTGAAACTTCAAACTTTGGTTCTAAGGTTCCAAATTTCAATGACCATGCGACATTATGGACCATGACCATTTGATGAATTTTTGATAGAAGGTTATAGTTGCATGTTCCAAAAGTATATCTCTCAAGCACTAGATTTGTGAATTGAAACCTTTGGAATTACACTAGAACTGTTAAATATTTTACCGTTTAAATATTGGTGCTCTTGTTTACCATTTAATATTGCCTAAGTTAGACCAAAATATTTTATGATAAAGCCTTAAATCTTAACTCTTTAATCCTAAGGGTAGATTCTCACCAAGTTCAACCTAGCAATGTCCCCATTTGAAATTATGCACGTGCATAAAGCTTCTTTTAAAAGAGGGATCGTTTGATGAGTTTTATATGGATGGCTATAGATGTATTCTGAAAGTAAATTCTTGAAGCACTAGACTTGGGAACTGAAACCTCTAGAATAACACTAGAACTATTAGATTTTCAAAAATCAATGGTTGAGATTTTATTAATTATTGGTTTCAGAAATCAACATATAGTTCTAATCACAAGTGAGTGAAATTTATTGTGACTTATTAGGACATTGATAATGATTAAGGTAAGATGAGACATTTAATTCTCTCTTTTCAATGTGTCGAAGTACTCTACCTTTCATTTATTCTATTGAAATTCTCAATTTGACTATGGTACTGGGCAATAGTGCAAATTAATGCCATATGAATAGCCAGAGTGATTGATTGGATAGCTTTCTATTGAAAGCTACACAATGTAAATTATAGAATCATAGATGACGATGTCAATAATCCAGTGATTTTGACAATTGATAGCTTGCGTGGCACTGTCGATTTTGACAATTGACAACTTGTCAGCTTGAGGTACAGTTTGTAACTTTGCATGTAGCTAGCTTGAGGTAATGATTAAGTTGCATTTTTGGTTTACATGAATCATAATTATTACTAGTCAATAGTAACTATACACAACCAAACATGTGACACATGTGAGGTGTACAAAAGACCAGGCTGGTAGTGGCACTTTTGGCAGAACTTTTGGCCCATAAATAAGGATATTGAGAAAAAATAAAATCATTCGTTTAATTGTCATAAGGGTTTTCATTTTGTAGGGTTAATAACTTAATAAGGATTCAAGAAGAAGATGATGCAGTATTATTGGGGATGCTCTAAATTCCCTGCCTCCAGTTATGTAGTTATAGAGTAAAAGACCAATTTTCTTCAAGTTCAAAATGGGTGGAATTTGAAAGAAGTTGATTTGGTTTACCTGACTTCTCATATAGGTTTTGAACTAAGATGAGGAGTTTTAATGGAGATAAGTGATATCCTAGTGCATGGAAGCCACAAGTAGAATATGGGTGTAGTTTTACTACCCCTCATCATTTGCATGGTTTCCCAGGAAATTCCCATGCATTTACTTTCAGTGCTCATCTTTTGCATGGGAGCAATTTTATGACCCCTCATCATCTGCATGGTTGGCCAAGAGAGTCCCTTGTGTTTATTTTGAGACACCATGGCCTACCAAGGAATCCCCATGCATTTATTTTAAGTGCTTATTGTTTCCCTAATTTGATTCAGCCCCCTTTCCCCATGCATTTATTTTCAGAGACCATGGCTGACTCAGCAAGTCCCATGAGTTTATTTTGAGAGTTCATGGTTGACCTAACAAGTTCCATTTATTTTTAGAGATACATGTATCACATTTATGTTTTCAAATTTTCACCAGTAGTCCAGTAGAAGCTTGGCATTTGTGCTTACATTTGTATTTGTAATATGTAATAATGTGACATTGTAATTGAGTTGTAATAAAATAAATGGTTGTGCTATTAATATGACATTGTAATTCATTTTATTAGGCCTTTGCAACATTAATTTTTTGGCCCCTTAGCCTTGATTTCAATCCTAGCGCATTAAAGTTTAAAGAAAATTTAAAACACATGTTTTATCTTTATTATTTATATCATAAATTACTCAACCATTCGATGAACATTTGATGTATGGTTGTAGTTGCATTCTGGAATGAAATGAATAGAGTGCTACACTCATGAACTTAAAGCTCCAGAATCACCCTATAACAGTTAGATTAACAAAGATCAATAGTTTAGAATTTTTTGTCAATGTAGGAGTAAATCATTAATGGCTTGTTTTAAATGTTGTCATCCATGTACATTGTACTACTTAATTGTGTATTGTGTAGTCCGTAAGTAATGATTAGATGTTTTAGTGTCATTTAGTTTGCTCATTGTAGTGCACCACCCTGTTCTGGGTTCCACAGTTCCACTTCCAACAAAGCCATTCCAGTAACCTAGTTTCAACTTCAAGAATCAAAATTCAAAATCTAGGTAAGTTAAAGAATTCATGTGGCTACATTTCATCGCTTGACGTTTCTTAAAATTTTATTTTGTCAAACTTTGAAGTTTAGGTTTAGGGTTAAGAGGCTTAAGAATTAAGAAAAATTAAGGACTAATAGGGAATTCAAAAATTTCATATTGTTGATTGTAATAGCATGTCTACCACCAGTACCACTAGAGCAATGTCGGATAAAAAAACACATTATGCAAAATTACTTAAATCCCCAGGTTTCACTAATGAATAACATGATATTAATGATCTTGAAACCTATGGTAGGCATACCTTAGAACTTAGATTTTCATCTGAGAATAAGGTTGCAAATCAAATCCAATTGCAAGTTAATAGTATCAGTACACCGTGGGTAATTGGATTAGGGTGCATGATGTTACATGAGGTCTTCCCTTGCCCAAAATTTATCATGGTCTGTGCCCTAAATTATGATGATAACAAAAGAGAAATTGTTAATAAATATAGAAAAGAAGAATTGTTATCCATTAATGCAGAAGAACTTGGAAAAGTGTTGGGCTTGGGGTTTACAACCAAAGAATTTGGAAATGTCCACATTGATCTAGAAAAGCTTGATAGTGATTATGAAGCGGTGGATGAAATGGAGAAAAATTATTTATTAAATAGAATAGTTCAAGATAGAAACAAATTGAAAGGTGATCATAATCCTCATTATGATTTGGATACTTTTAAACCATGGGTTTAGGATACTAATTCCATGCTAGCATTTTTCCTCAGATTGAATAGCAATTTGGAAGTGGGTGCATGCCTCCTTGAAATGGTGTGTAATATCTATTATGGTGTTCCACATGACAAATATAATTTTATTGATCACATTGTAGAATCCATGCATAAAAAAAATTTAATGATTAAAGGAGGTTCCACCAAGACATTTAGGTTCACAACCTACTTGTGCTATCTTTTTCTATTCAAATTCATAGGAATGTTTTAGACCAACAAGCTTCAAATTCAGCGCTATGGTAATAGTAATCCTAAGAAAAATAAAATGGCTCCAGTATATGAATGGACCACTTTTATAAGGTTGCATGATTCTCAAAGGAGCTACAGTCATTTTGTAGACTAATTTTTGGCTCCATTGCATCAAGAAATTAAAAATACTCCAATTCCTAGATTTCCTATGTCATGTAGAAACTACATTCAACTAGGAAAATAAATACAATTGGTTGATTGGTACTTAATGGAAGAATATACTATGCTAAGATTTTATGGATCAGAAGTACATCCATAAAAACTTCCAATAAATGTGATAGAAAGGGTTTTTGTTTTGGAATATGTAAGGCAAATGTAGAGTACTGATGAAAGACACTTTAGTAGTTAGGGGAAGAAGACCTTATTTCCTTCTTTACTTTTTTCATGTGGAGGGATGACATTCGAGAGAAAATAATTTAGTGTGGCACATGATCTTTTGATTTTTTTTTATTTTGATGCTATCTGTCACTAGAAGTATGATCCATGTGACACCATTAAATCAATGATTGTGCTCAATAAGAATGTTGGAAGTAGAATCAACATCAAAGTAAACCCTTGCTTGAAAATTGAGAAACAAGGATTCTTAGGATGAGGTCAAAGAAGCAATGGAGAAAAGTGTTGCTGAGAATGGTATTTCTTTTGAACAATTGTTAGCAAAAATTATTGCATTGCATCAAAAGACAATTAGGAGGTACAACATTTTTTATGAAAAAAGTCATAAACCATCTATTAGAGTAAAAATGTCAGATTCTCTAGAGAAGGAATTTACAAAAAAAAATTGATCATGATAAAAAAATTACTTCCTTTTGGTCTATGAGGAAGGACCTAGGTGATCCAAGAGCTCTTGCAGAGTATGGAGATAATGAAGAAGATCTTGAGTTTAGAAAATTATGGAATATATAGCATCTGAATGAAAAAGAAGATGAAGAAAGTGATGATGATAGGAAAGAAGAAATCCATGTCAATTTCAAACTTGATTAAAGTGAGGCCAAAAAAGAAGCATTTACTAAAAGAGCAACCATAATTGAAAAATGGGTTATGAAGGTGGTGGTTTGCGGTCCCAAGGATAAATAATTCCTACAATAATAGATGTACAACATAGAGAACTAGTTGAAAAATCTGGACTTGGAGCTGATAAAGTAGACCAAGGGAAAACAAGTAGAGCCGAAACAATTCAATATGTTAGATCTTCAAATCCTCATCCTCATGGTCAGACATAATCACAACTAGGGCATGAACATGGTGGATGGATTAGTGCAACTAGCACTACCTCTGGTAGGGATGGTATGGGTAGTAGTACTAGTAGTGGTCAACATGTGCTATAACAACTAATTACACACAAGAGGAAAACAACACAATATACCATAGAAACACCAAGTGATCAAGGCATACAGAAGAGGAAAATGATTTTGACAAGTCCAACTCCAAGTCACACTACCAATGGATCCACCACAAAGGAGCTATTTCTAGGCACTCCTCCAATGTCAGTTAGTTTGGTTGTGACATCATTATCAACTACAAGTACTCCTATTCCTTCACCATTCAAGCATTCCATTGTTCCTACATCCCTAGGTTTTGATTACATTGAAGATTTTAAAAAGAAATAAAAATTGAATAAAAATGAAAAGAAGAAACTAATGGAGAGTGTGTTTTATCTAACTTCAGAGCCTACAAAAACCATGGTATTACCCACATTTGACACAAGCAAAGAAATCATGGAGTACACAATTCTTGTTCCCATAGTTCAAAACAAACCAACAAATCAGATGGCTCCATCTAAATTCGAGGTAAACAATTTTCAATTGGATTTTTCTGGACTCAGAAATACTCACAAAATTAGTGTATCAAAGAAGAACAATGAATTAGTGTACACATCATTGCTAAAAAATATAGAGAGAAAAAAAGGTTGTAGACTCAAATTGAAAAGTTAAGAAAGACCTAGCAAATGAGAAATCAAAGAGGAAAGCGATAGATAACAAGAGCAATGAATTAGAAAAAATAATTAAAAAATCTGCCTCTACATTAACAAGCAAAGAGGATAAGCAGAATGAGACTATAGTGAATGAATTGAAGCAAAGGCTAGATGAGAACAACAAGAAATATGATGAGGAAAAATCCACTTTAGAAAAATTAAGACTAATCATTGCAAATGGAAATGCATAGTGGGAACAAAAATTGGAGGAGAGAAAAAGAAATGAAAGATTAGAGGCAAAGCTAATGGAAACAAAAAATGAAATTAAGTCTTGTTAAAATAAGTTATCTTTGTTTTGTAGAGAAAAAATGAGGCATATGAAACACAAGATCTAGGATGAAATAATGCAGGGGATTGATCATTTGTGTGGCATGCTTCAATTGATTGATGTTATTAGACAACATCGTAAGAATCTCAACAAATAATTAATGGAGAACAAAAATGTGATGGCATTAGAGAAATTGGAAAATCAAATTCAACAAACAGTCTACAAAGCTAGTGACAATGTTTTGAAATAAAAAGGGATTACTAATCGGCTTGCTACATCAATGGCACTGTCATTTGTCATTGAAAAGTGTTTAAGAATGCATGAAACAAAGAAATATTTTCATTTGGCTACAGATAAGATGAAGGTGTATGAAAAGTTAAGGAACTTCACAAAGCTTGGTTTACCAGAGGCTTTTGACACTAATGAGTGATTTTTTTGATGGAATGATTTTAGAAAGAAGATGGAGGATGCAAGGAATATTTATTTGGACTAGTTTCCTTAGAACCCATATGCGGTGACCTATTTAGATTCCATCAAAACATTTCTAACCCTAAATGAAAAATTGACTAAAGAATCCAAGATAGGTTCTAATTTGAATCATGAATTGTTAACAAATATTCAAGTCAAACAACATCAGTTAGAACAAATGAAAATTCCAACACTTGAAGAGTGGAAGTTTCTAGAAAAGGTGATGTAGTGATTTAATTTTTGATAATATGAGTTTCCAAGTTCCAACTTATCTCTGTGCAGAGTTGTCTTTGAGCAAGATTTAGCATTGATAATGCCTCTATGTATTTCTTCATGTGATACAATGATAATCAATTTAAAAGCTCAAATTCAGACTTCAGTAATATGTTGATGTTCAATTATCTATATTATTTATTATATCATTTGAAGAAAAATTTTGGTAGTGGTTTCAACTTCTAGATACACTTGTTATTATGTGTAATGCCTCGTCTTGTAACCTAAAGAATGTTGCATTGACTACAATAGTGTGATAGAAAAAATTTAAAGTGTAAACATTAACCTTACTAATTGCAAACATTCTCTAAGAAATGTGATGATACACTACTTGAAAATCCCATAGATGACATTAGTATTTAACATTGCATGTATTTAATCTTATAAACTTAAAAACATACAATGAATAACATTTAGATTACATCAATGAAGGTATAATGTACATAAAGGATTCTTTCATACATTGTGTTTGTCATAACATGATAATACTCATTTTCTAAATGAGGTAGGTCAAATAAAAGTGTACAATTACATATTACAATTGTTCACCTCGTTAACAATTGAGGAGTGATACAAATATAAATTTTCCACTGATACAAATAAGAAAATACATTTCTGCTCACGAGCTCTCCATCCAAGAAGTACTTGTTGCCACGAACAAGAATTGGGGACCCAATGGAGTGAGGTGCAGGTTCCACCCAACCATGTGGTACTCGTAGGTCCACCCCTTGTGCTAGGAGATAGTAAAAAGGTTCCCTAGACATAACCTACAAACCCTAGACACAAGTAAAACCATAGACAAAACTATACAAGAACAAACTTAACTTATTGGTTACATTGCTTCCAGAACAGAAAGATCAAATATACTACTTGTTCACAAGGATATTGTTATTATAGGTGGAGTGTCATCACAATGTTGCATAGGTTACCTAGGTGTTTCTTCCTAGGCTCTGGCCCCCAACTTGGGTTACCTTGGTAACCTCTTACAAAACCCAACCCCACATGCAATCTGTTGCGGATTCGAATATCTTTTAAAATAACAAGATATTGACTTGTCATTCTAGGCCTTCTCAACTCATTCTCAAGTTTGTACTAGCCCTTGAGTCCATGAGTGAGGCTTATCAATCTAGTTAAAGGTTTTAGACTACCTAAGATGTTGTTTTAGTTTTCTCTGATTCGCTAACTCTACATGAGTTACCATGGCACCACTTTGTGTGTCAGCCCTCACAAAGAGCCACTCCCCTAAAAATAACACAAGGAATATAAGTCCACTAACTAAGGTAAACAAAGTGCACATAAATCAAAATCTAATACCAAACATATCACAATGGACATCACATCCTGTTCATAGAACCAGGTGTCTAAAAACCATACAAAACCATGTGCACTACCCTAGTTAACTCAAAGGATTATATTTTGAACAATTAACAACTCCATCATTAACAAACTTATCTGGAAGACTTATAATTTAAAGTAATCCCAATTTTCCCAAAAGAATAGAAACAATCGAAAGCAAATCAGGCATAATAAAAATCTAATGTTAGGATTTACTAAATCCAATCAGATCAGTTAGAAATAGCATGATGATAAAACAACTTGATTATAGTTCTTTTCTCAAAAAATAAAATAAATTGTTGCAATTAATCTAATTTTGATTTTCTCAATTTCACATAAAAATAAATATCAAATTTTCTTTTCCAATATTACTACTTTAAAAATAGTTAATCTTAAACTTACATGCATTTTAATTTAAAATACATCTTATTTTAATACTAAAATTATTTTCTCAATAATACAATAAATGTATATACATATATACACATATATACATATATACACATATATATACACATATATACATATATATATATCTTAAAAATTTAATTTTATAAATTTGAAATTCACTTAAAACAAAGTAAATCAAAATTTATAAGTGAAACATGCGAATTTCATATAATCGCATATAATACAAATATTTTAAAAGAGGGCAAGCAAATCTTAGAGCATCCCGTAGATATACACAGTTGTTGACTGTGTATGGCTGCCACACATAGCCTACCCCATATGGGGTAGCGGCTGTGTTGGCAGTCATCGCTGCCTGTGAGGGCAACGTCGACTGCCTCCACAACCGTCGCCCTACATGGGGGCAGCTGTGGGGGTGGCCCTCCAGCCCCCCAATATAAAACTAGTATTTTTTTAATTTTAACATTATTTCGCTAAATCCAAAAACCTACAATTTAAATCGCATACGGATTTTCAATATAAATAAAATAAAATTACACATAGTATATATATATGTGTGTGTGTGTATAAGTATATGTATATATATTATTTATATAGAGTTTTCTACAGAAAATTGGGAAAACCATCAATTTAATACAAATTTTGTCAAAGATCTTCAATTTAAACAACATAAGATTTTCAATTCAAATTACCCAAAAAATTTCTATAGGAAATGTCTATCAAATTTCTTCACAAAATTTTCCATTTCCTCAAACTAATCTGTAGGTTTCTCTTACAATTCAACAGAGGTTTCTTCTATTTTCTTATGAAACTTTTCAATTGTTCTATAGAAACCTTGTGGATTGCTCTCTAATTTTACTATAAAATCTTGTTTTGGAATTTTCACAGAGAGGTAACAAATTTCTAAAGAATATTTTTAACAAAATTCATTGAGAAGAATAGAAGATTACAAACACAATAATTTCCTCAGGCAATCTTTTAAATTAACACATTTAACAAAACTTCCACAAAACTAATTATTTACATAGACAATCTTTTCAAAAGAAAATAAACTAGATAAATAAATAGTAAGGAACCTATTTCCTGTAGCTTGAAATTGACTATTGAAGAAAAAGTGTTGCCTGCTACGTGCAACTTCCAAAGCCCTTTCAAATATCCTCCTTCAAGGATTGCAAAATAATGAACAAAAATCTATCCGAAAACCTCTTCCATAAATTTTAAATCAAAAACCCAATAAAATTCACAATCTTTTCCAACAGTTCTCTATTGTTTTTCATTTCCCGTGAAGTGTTTTCTTGTTTTTCCCAAATCTGGTAATATCTTCTCTGAGAGAATCCTCAACAAGAAATTTTCTATAAATTCAACTAACACACATGGCAAAGAAGAAAAATATCTTCTAACAAACTCACAGATACTTTCTTTCCTCAATTATCAAGAATTCAATTTATTTTAAAGAATTAAAAATTCAAAAACTAATTTCATTTCAACACATATTTAAAATTCCATTCCCACAAAGCATTAAATTTATATTTAATCTATTCACTCAAATAAAGTAACTTTAATTAATTAATTAATTAATTTAATAAAATAATTTTAATCTCAATGACTAAATTATTTTACCAATAAACTAAATTAATTAATTAAATAAAATATGAAGCTTTATTTTCTTTATTTAAAATTAATTTAAATAAGCATTAAATTAAAAGAACATTAATCTAACAATAATTTCACAAAATAAACCTTTCATAACAAATAATCAAGACAGACATAGACGAAACAACCAAAAATACTAAACCTAAACTGGTGACATATTGTAACTGGGTTTGAGACTAGACTAGGAAAAACCCCATTACTACCTCCCAATTGACATTACCGTTGAGTTTGGACACACTTAGACCTATGAAACCAAGTGGAGTTAGTGTCATGTACCTACAATCCTGCAATCAAAAAAATAACTCACACACACACACACACACACACATATATATAAATATAATCCATGATTCAAACATACCGTGAGGAGAAAATCACGGAAATCATAGGGCACTCGCAAGCAAGTGATGCAACTCTGTTCTCCACACCAATACAAAATCACAACAAACTGACAAGAAACATAAAAATTAATCTACCATAAGCATATATAAAACAATAATATCTGAAGTAAACATCTATGCTAACATAAAGCATGTCATAAATAATTACCACCATACAATGTATCATCACATCACAAAATAAATCCACCATTTCTCTAAGTCATCGATCAATACATCAAAAAAAAGTACCAGGGTCTATCAAAATGAACACATGCTAACATAAAATATAAGCAAAATGGAGGGGTACTACATTATGTTCATTGTTGTATATTCTACTAATACTATTGTTAATATGTTATTAATCTAATAAGCATTGAGTTGAGTGATGAATTGTTGAGCACATGCTCAATTTTTACTTTTAACACAATTAAAATATGAACTATAAGGTGATTTTAATTCTAGGAATCAATAATCTTAGTGAAATTGCATTACAATTCACACATCAATACTCAATCTTCATGACTACTTAGTATATCCACTAAACATTTATATGAATTCATGTTGTGGATTATCTATTATTGGAATTGGAAATATGTATTTTTGGTTAGTTTCATTGTTGTGGTTACTATCACTCAAAGTCACGGTTTTGTTGCTTTTCCTAACCTTAATCACGAGCCCTTAGATTTTTATAACCTTGTTGCAGAGCTCTAAATTTTTATAACTCCCTGATTCCCTGACATGGTTGATGGTTCACTTCAAATGTTCAGTTGCAAGTCTTTCTTGGTCATCTTTCTAGTCGATGCGTCGAAGGTTTAGAAAAATTCAAAACTTTAGAATTTGGTTCTAAGGTTCCAAGTTTTAGCGACCACGCGACATTATGGACTTATCTTGCCTTAACCTTTCAAGGGCATCGTCATCTGACACCTCATTGAATACTATGTATGGACTAATGTAAATTATAAAATACAATATAAAATATTAAATATCATAATTTCATGGAATACAACATAAAATATCATCAACTACAGTTTGACATTGGAATATGATTCATGAAGTCCAATATAAAATAAAATATCATAAATTGTAATGATTCACAATTTCATTGAATACAATATAAATTATCATCAACTACAATATGGAACAATGGAATCTGATCTTGGGATCCATGAAGTGCAATATAAATACCTAAAAGCTGCTAATTCTCTTGAATCTCTTCTATTTCCCAAATGGAATCGGGGTCATCAAACTAACGTTCATCATCAGATAAAGTAAAAGAGTCATCTTGAATTTGATTTGAAGTCTACTCTTCATTTTCTTCGACCTATATGTCTCAAATTCAACATGCATTATGTCATTTTTGTCAATGTCATCTATCTGAGTCCCATTGCCACTGCCACTGCCACCAATACCAGCCTTTGGAATTGGAGTGTTGCACAACCTAGTCCCTCTTCTTTCACATGTGGACCTCTGGATTGCGAGTTCCCTTTCAAAAGGAAAATTTCTGACATTATACGCAATTCCTTTCATCCTCAATAAATTTTCCAATATTTTTTCTAGTTTGTTTCTTAAATTTGATTTCAAAAACCCCAATGTACTGAAAACTCTCTCATCCTCCACCAACCTCAATATCACTGTTTGACATAATACAAGTCTGAAATATTCTAATAATGAACCACACAATATTTCACTGTGACCTAAGTTTGTCCAAACCTTTTTTATTAATCCCAGTTTAAAGGCATTGTCCTTTCCCATGGATTTATATTGGTCCTTCATACTTGTTACAAAATCCCTACATTATTTTCTAAGCTTAGCTTCATCTAAAATTCCTTCTATTTTCTACTCAGTGTATGTTACAGTTTTCAAAAATTGTTCGATCAAGATTTTTACCTAAGCATGAAAATATTTTGGGTTATCTCAGTTTTCCCAAAATTGAGGATACACAATACTCATGGCTTCAATTATTTCATGTCGATGGAATCTTTCACGAATCTCTGAGGAAAGAGATTTTGCAATTTCTTTCAAATTATCACCAATAGATTTAACAATTCCTTTAACATCTTCCTTGTTGATAGCTACTTCTCTACTAGAGCACTTGGCTATCTTACATTGGTACATTTGTATCTCATATCCACGTACAAAAATGCATATGTTCCCACTTGCATTAAACTATAAATAACTATTAGGATCATTCAAATCAGTAATTTTCTACCACATGAAATAATTTGGGACATCTTGTGTTAGAACTAGATATAGATGGTCGAGGGCCAAGCATGTATGTTTACATAGATTGAAATATTCATTAATATACATAGTTTTGTCTTGAGATTTTTTCAAAAGCTCATTCCTCACATCCAACATGGGGAGAAGACTAGTTAAATTCAAGAGTGTCTCTATATCACTTAACCTATGTAAGAAGTCAGGAGCTTTGTCTACTGTGTTGTGATTTTCATACATCACTCCAATCAAGGATTGATATTCTAAAAGAACTCATTGTGTGGGTCCATGTAGGGAGATCCATCTGGTATTGACATCCTCAAGAGAAGCTTGTTTCTTGGTGTCATTCCCTCAACAAAATTTTGAAATTATGTGAAACATTTAGGACTTCAACAGAAGTATGCATGGATCTCATGAACTAGATTTTCAACTTTTGATACTATAGGAAACTTGCTTACAATTTTGAATTCTAAATTCATTTTGTGGGCCATGTAGTGAATGCCAAGAATGTATGCTGCACAAGAATTTTGTAGCTTTGTGAAAACACCGGTCCTTTGACCTTGCATCACTACAGCTCCATTAGCTCCTACACACACCAACATTTTTGCAATTGTCAACTCATCCATACCTACAATTTCATTCAAATATTTTTTGACTAGTTCAAATATATTTTGTGATGTTGAAATTTTCTTCATTTTATCAACATAAAGAAGATCTTGAAAAACATATTGTTGTAAAGTATATAAATGCATATAGACCCAATAAGTATTTTCTACTGTAGCAACTTCATCTAAAGATAATGCAATGAAATTTGAATCTTTTACTTTATCCTTTAAATATTCCTTTTCCACTATAGCAAGATATTTTTCCCATTCCCATCTAGCATTTACTAACCAATGTGAGTAGGGATAGTGAGGAACATTTCAATAAGATAATAAACTAGAATATTCTTGGTAGTCTGTCATAGGATGCCCTCTGGACAAAATATGAAAAAACAACATTCATCTGAATAGTTTTTGACATATTTGCTCCTTCCATTGCTTTTCCAAATTGATCCTCAAGTGTACCTTTACATGAAACAATGTTTGAAATTATTTTTTCATGCTCTTCATAATCCACGACATACCTAACATGAAGACATTCTTCCTTTGATTTCTATCATACGACTAATTCTTCCTTTTCATCTATGATTTGTTTTTCATAAACTTTACTAATATGATTTTCTATCACTACTGAATTTGACTCCATTTTCTGATAATCGCTCATCGGTCATTCGACAAACATTTGTCAGAAAATCGATGAATTGACGAAAAAAAATTGTCGCTATTTTTCGTCGAAATGTCGACGATGAAGTAAACATTGAAATAATGGTGTAGATTCGTTGATCGTTGGCATCATAAAATGACTCAAATGTTTGTCAGAATAACGATGAAAAATTTGTGTATCCACTAAAAAATTACACCAAAATTTCATTTCCATTTTGACGAAATGGGCAAGGAGTAGCATCAAAACAACACCAAAATTTTGTCACCATTTCGACGAAATGGGGAAGGAGTAGCATTGAAACAACACCAGAAGTTCATTGCCATTTTGACAAAATGGGAAAGGAGTAGCCTTGAAACAATACCAGAATTTCATCACCATTTTGATGAAATGGGAAAGGAGTAGCATCAAAACAACACCAGAAGTTCGTCACCATTTCGACTAAATGGGCAAGGAGTAGCATAAAAAAAACACAATAATTTCATCAAAATTGTGATGAAATGGGCAAGGAGTTATGACAAAGCTTTCATCGCATCTATAGCAACTTTGTCAAACCTTTTTGGTGATTCGTCGGTGGGTTTCGTCAAAATTGCAATGAAACAATGCACTTTTTTTTTATAAATTATATTTGTTGAAATGTACCATTGTAGACTGATGAATGATCATACATACAAACTGCAAGATGCATAGATGCATAGAAAATTAATTACACTTGAGATGACTAATCATACATAGAGATTGTAAGATGCATAGAAAAAGAATTACACTTGAGAACAACCAAGGGCTAACAAGGGAAGGAGTTAAGAAATAACTCTACCTATCATCACAGTTCTATTGTTCCCCCTGAGAGAATCCTGCAAAGACAAGTTTACAATACCTAGTCAAATAATATGAAAAAAACTTACTTCCATACAAATTAAATGATTATTCTCACAATGGCAATTGTCTAATTAAAACAACAATTCCATGAAAGGTTATCCATGCTTCATAAGAGATGATTGATCATACATACAGACTACAAGATGCATAGAAAAAGTATTACACTTGAGAAAAACCAAGGGATAACAAGGGAAGGAGTTAAGAAAAAAATCTACCTATCATCAGAGTTCTATTGTTCCCCCTGAGAGAATGCTGCAAAGACAAGTTTACAATACCAAGTCAAATAATATGAAAAAGACTTACTTCCATACAAATTAAATGATTATTCTCACAATGGAAATTATCTAATTACAACAATAATTACATGAAAGGTTATCCATGCTTCATAAGAGATGATTGATCATACATAAAGACTACAAGATGCATATAAAAATCATTACACTTGAGAACAACCAAGGGCTAACAAGGGAAGGAGTTAAGAAACATCTAGATTGAAGGGAAAATGTGTAGGGAAGATGTTGAGTAGTGTCAAGAGAACAGAGCTTGTAGAACATATTCTTGACCTAATCAATCTCTTGAACAACTTAAACAAAATTAAAATACTAACACATACATGAGACATGTAATGAGCTTCAAATATCTACTATCTTTTTCATTAATGCAGAGGTAGGTAAAGGAGAAATGAGTATAATTGTAACACTATTCATAGTCCGGTAAATTATGTTCATAATTTGTGTTCAATGGACTTCAGTTTTATCATTATACTTCCCATCTAATACCATATTTTAATCTAGGGTTCAACTATCTCAGATCTAAAGAAGCAGCTTAAATTAACCATTTAAAGTACTATTAAATAAGGTAAGACTTTTACTTGAGAAAGATTGGGTACACTTGTAGGATTAAAGTTCTTGCAATCATCAAGATTTATTGGCACACAAACACAACGTGCAACATATGAAGTAATGGATGACTACAAGTTAGTGAAATGGTCCTTAATATGTGACCGGTTTGCAAATTGTTTGGTAGAAAATAAGGTTACAAACAAATCTACATGAAAAATTATGAGGACAATCTACTGTAATCATCAAAATAGATGAAAAGTGCAAAGGAAAGAGATGAGCTACATCTCTAGAGCCTAAAAAAACACATGCAAGAAACATAAAAAAAAAGAACAAACCAATTTTTAGATGAAAACAAAATGGTGCCTTCAGCAAGTGATTCATATGCTTTCACACCTGACACAAGACATTAAGAAGATTTTAGTCTTCCTCTATGAAATTAACTACTTATAGAATAAACCCAGAAACTAATATTATATACTTTCATGTCTAGCCAAGGGTAGGTATAAGAGAAAAAAAATCTTCAATGCAATGCCAAAAAATATCAATGTGTGTGTAGGTTTGTATTACTCAAAATATCATTTCACTTCCTAAGGAAAAATACCAAAGTGATGCTTTAAATTTTAATCTTCACATAAGCTACCTTATTGCTACACATGCATATACAAGCATTGTTTGAGCTCTAAAATATTCAAATATTAAGGATTTAATTAGCTATAATATGGAAAGTTGTTGTTTAGACATAATCCATCATCTTTTACATATCTTTATTCACTCCTAGCGCTTCAGATAAATTTGTGTAAATGAGACAAAAATGTGAATCTTTTATGACAAAGAAAATTCTTAAAAGGAGGAGGGAGAGAGAAAAGGGTAGGGGGGGAAGAGAATGCTTGAATGTATAGAAAAGTATAACATTTTGATCATTATAACAATGAAACGAATCTTAAGTTTGAAGCATTAATATCATTTACAACATTTATGATCAAGAATAAATGTAAGTAGAGAAACTTTTGCATACCTGCAGATGGTACAAAATTTCATAATAAGTCAAAGCCTCCCATCAACAACAAGATCCAAATATCTATGTATCTATTTCAACCGAGCCTCTAAACCCTTCAGAGCTATCAATTTTTCCACTAACCTGTTATGCACAAAAGTCAAATTTTAGAGTTATGTCACCACTAAAAACAAAAGAAATAGAGCTTTGAAACCAAATCCACACACAACACAATGTGGTATTCATACAAATCCATACAAACAAACTAAACTTAGAACATTGGAATGGAAACAACTTCAAATTATGATGCAAAGCAGGGATTTAGGGTATAAAGAATCATTTTTCTACCACTGTAGTGAAAATTTAGCACTTTCTTTCATCTTTGCATATTGGTTTGATGCTTCAAACGATGCATTTCTTATATTGAAAATTGCATTACCTAATTGAACTTCTCTTTGTTTTAACAATATTTTAATATTCTTTACTTAACAAGGCCAGCCACGTGACGGTGGAAGTTCATATGGACCCTCCCCCCTTCACATCACCCTCAATTCCCCATACCAAATCATATAACATTACTCATTCATTCATCCATTAATAACATATAACATTCATTCATTCATCCATTAATAAAATATAACATTTATTCATCCATTAATAACATATAATATTCATTCATTAATTAACATATTCACATTCATTCATTAACATATAATATTCACTCTTTCAATTTCTACATATTATCAAAATAATGGTTGTCATGATATGATTACAATCACTTTTTCTTTTCTTTTTTAAAGCTACAAAAATTTGAAGTGGAGTATCATTTTCTAAATCAATATTTGTCCCCCCTTTAGTCTTTTTTCTCTCTACTCATGACATGGACGTCTCTGGAAGGGGGGTCTTCTACAATAAAAAAAGAAATGTTAAAATGATATGTTTTATTATTATTGTTACAAGTATTTCATTAATTAAAAGAACATTAGATTGGTTCTCTTTACCTGATGGGTCCACATCATGTTCCTAAACTTTTGTTATAAACTCATGCTTAACATGTTGAACACCCTCTAAATCTTGATCTACAGTTGAAACATGAAAGGTTACATTAATTAATACACCAATTGAAATTAAATATGTTTAAGAGAACATAAGAGTGGTCCTCTTTACCTGATGGGGCCACATCATGTTCCTAATCTTCTCTAGCATGATCATGCTCAACATGTTGATCATGCTCTACATGCTCTAAAGTTGAAACATGAAATGTTACATTAATTAATACACCAATTGCAATTAAATATGTTTAAAATAACTTTAGAGTGGTCCTCTTTACCTAATGGGGCCACATCATGTTCCTGATCTTCTCTAGTCTGATCATGCTCAACATTTTGATCACGCTCTACATGCTCTAAAGTATCGGGATGCACACCATGACCTTCATCTGCAAGTTGTGCTCCACCCTCACCAGGCTGCATTCCAATGTCATGTGTAGTATTATCATTGCTCAAATGTTTTAAAAAAATAGGCATGTAATTAATTTATGGTGGAAATTATTATTGAATAGATTGCACAAGTATTCAATTTTAAATAAAATTTATTAATTTTATTTATCTGTGTGAGATGCAATGGAAGGTTGTGTTTTCCTAGTCATGACTCTTAGGCATTCATCCACGGCTCCATAGCCTTGCTAGAAGGAAATCTTCAAGTCATCTTCTGTGGGAACTCTGTTGAATTCAGAGCCCTACATTTTTGCATAAGATCATGATTTTTTCTTCTATGGTGTGATAAAGCCAAAATTGTTTTCAATTTATTATTTGGATACTATATTTCATTTATTGATACTTACAATTCATCCAGCTAATTTCATATAACCACCAGAGCTAAGTTTGTGTTGCCCATGTTTTTCTAGTCTTTCCTTTGTTTCCTTCGATGTGTTGAGCAGCCAATGAAAATTTTGAAATACGTTAGATTATGTAAAAAGAAAGAGTAATTAGTATATAATTACATTGTTGATAGTATCACATACCTTCCTTGCTCTGATGGTGTCTTTCCTTTTTTCTTTTCATCTTTCTCATTTCCATCTGACACCAAGTCCTTCCACTCCCTCTTCAGAATCATGGGGGGACACTCATACTTTTGTTCTTCTCTAAATGTGACCTATATTGGTCCCTCACATACTTTAGATAGCTACCCGCTTTCTTAAGGACCTTGGTTTGGTTGAATGTTTTATCACTAAAGAGAACAAGTAAACGGTTAATGAGCTCATATTTTAAATCTTGATTTTGGGCATTCCACTGTGTACGTATGGTGGGCCCAAAGAGCTCCAATGTAATATCACTTAGATGTTTATAAAAAACATAATTTCTTGCAAAATTATCATGGGATCAATAGTCTAAAAAGAGTGATCAATAAGTAAATTTCAATTGGATTATATATACTAATAATTAAAACATTTCAAAGTACCTAGGACCTTCTCTATCTTTATGGGAACAAAGTCCTCGATCACCACAAATGTGACCGAAAATGTTCTTGTACTAGTAATAAAGGAAGATCTAGGAAATGCTACTAAAATATCACCAGTACTAGTGGCCTATGCATCCCCAGGTACATGTCATGATGCATGTTTTGGCATGTGTTCACTGCCAGAGAGTGCACTAATGGATGTCTGCATTGTATGTGTTCCTGACACTTCAGACGACAATATAGGCACGGATGATGGGGTCAGATGATGTGATGTATGCACAGGAAGATCAGGATGGACACTTGTACCAACCCCTACTCCTTAGGCAGCACTTGCAGTACCCTGATCATGGCCAGGAGCATCATGAGCACACAAAAAATCCTATAAAATAACACATATTTTAGTTCATGACAAAAGAGTACAAAATATAAAACCATGAATGAACTTATGTTATAATTAAAGACTTCATGATAGCTTACTTGCAAGTTTTGTGATCTCTCATTCAATATTTTAACCCTCTCTCTTATCTCATCTGTTTGAGGCACTATGAATAACAACTTAAGGATTTATTTAGTGAATTTTGTTTTGGGTCTTCCTTATTATATTGAGAGGGCTTGTTGAAGAAGCAATGTCATCATCACATAATATTGACTACACCTCCCTATCGATGCTCTCGTCTACTACTGGTGCCTTTCCCTGATCAGTCAACTGCAACAAGAATATTAAAAACATTATCAAAATTAACCCAATAAAATTATCAAAACAACATAATAATAAAACATTTTTCTCGTATCTAATTTGTACAATTACAATGAGGTAAACATATCAGGTAGAAGCATGTGAAGATAAATCATGATCTATGGTCTAGGCCGGAGACTTCTCCGTACGATTAATGTTCCGCTGTGATAAAAAATAAATATTAAAAAACATTACCAAAATGAAACTAATAGACTTACGAAAAAAAACATAAGAATAAATTGGTATATTGGAGTTATTAATTGGAGGTTGGGTAAAATGGTAGATAGTATGTACCACCCCCATATTAACTGTGTTTGTAACTAAGTGATTCAAATTGTAATTGATTAGAAACTCTTCCCCTACAGTTATTGATTTTATCGCACATACGAATACACAGTTTCCCTCGTGCACCTCAAATTTGCAATTGTGTTGCTTATTTGTTGACCCAGGTCATGTACTGTTTATAAACCCTACAATATTCCCTAATGTTTTTGGCCTTCCATCAATGTACATAGCCACTCCTTTATTTTGATCCTTATCTTTTAGTTGTATATAATTTGCTGACAATGCATACCTATGCATACTTCATGTATATTGAACCAGTTGCATCCAATCTTTGTAACTGTAATAGGGTCTGACATACTCCATCAATTCAGTAACTTTGTCGTAATAGACCTTTATGTTGTCCATGCAAAATAGGCCCAAACCATGTAATGACAATGGTGTTATGTGATATATCCTCTCATTGACACAAAAATTAGTGTTTATTGGAGGAAGTTCCTTGGGTACCCATTCTTTTTATAGATGTTTGTACCTCAAGGGCACCTCAACATCACCTATGCTCTCATCATCATAAGAACATGCCCCCCTTCAGCAGGAAAAAATTTCATGCATTTACAGAATTTTCTTCTAATATTTTGACCTCTAGTGGATCTCCCTCTTTTAGACATACTACATGTCTCGCTTTCCTCTTCTCTTCCTAAATTTCCCTCACTCAAGGAAGATAGATCTAACAAATACCTATTTGGTGGTTCCTGCATTCATAAGGATGTTGGATGAAGTTCTTTCATGGTGATGTGATCCTAAGGTGACATTATGATTAATCTATCATTTCATCGCTAGAATTTCATAGGTTATAAGGTAATCAAGTCTTGATAGATTGCAAGTTATTGTTACTACCGTCAAAATGTGTCCACAAATCAAATCTACTTAACTTTTTAAATCCCAAAATTTGTAACAAGTGTTAAATGTGACTATGGTCCACCAGTTAGATAACCAAGGCCTCAAATGTATTCTCTAATTGTAATCAAAGGAATTTTTCTCTTTATTCAAGTAAATAAACTTGAAGGGAAACACCACCAAGTGGTTTATTGGACACCTAAATAACCAAAAATAGCAAAAAATTTACATTTAATTTTCATATGTCTAAGTGGTTAATGGGGACCTGGAGTGTGTACTGTTAACAAATATTTAACCAGCTCCCTATGGGTTTATTTTTCCATGCACTAGCTCATGCATCACAAGGTCTACTCACCTCTTTATCTAAGTTTTTCTATTATGCTCCATGTGTCTATTCCTTACAATTATGAGTCTCGACTTTCCTTTCGCATCCCAAGAAACTCCATTTTGCTTCCATGTGTTGCGGCTACGAGATACTTTTAATCATATTTTCTTGCTACCTCATCAGGCTGCGAAATGCTGCCACGAAGCCCTCATTCCTAAAAGGTTATGTTAGGTCCCACGGTTGTTGTTTGCAGTATATACTTGCTACGTGTCTTCCGGTTGCAAATATTTCAGTGCGGAGATGAAGTAGCAACTACGGGCAATGAAATGCTTTCACGCATCTCTTTTGCACTCGGCTGGTAATAGTTCCCTTTATTATTGGTAAAAATTTTGGCCATTTGACACGTGTGGTAGTTATGCAAGTCCTTAGCAACAAAAGAGAAGAGGTTCATACGGGCAGCAAAAGGCTGCCATGTGTATAGCTAGCAAATCTCGTATGTGCGTGATGGATTATATGAGCCAAATGAGGCTATTGGCCACTGTGTGTCATTATCATTCACCTAGGAGGGTGACACTTGTCTGATCAGGCCTAGTCGGGAACACCCCCATCATTACAGAAGATGCACCTATTCCTGGGACGACCTTATGTTTTGTTCCAGATGAAGTCCTATTGTAATGACCTTGGGAATATTTTTTTTCAGGCATCATTGCCAGGGATCGCGAGATATTTTCTATTACTGTTCACTGAAGAGGTGGGAGGTTTCCCTGCTATATATACTTCTCTCTATGAGGAGAAAAGGGTCTAGAATTTGGAAGGAAAATGTTGGTTTTAGTAAAGACACCACACCTTTATTACTATTTTATTTGATTGCAAAAACTCTTAGACTGTGCTAATTGTTCGACCTTTCTTTTTTCATGCTATTTAATCAGACTGTGAACTGTGCTTTTTATTGTCTTAACACTTCATTTGAGAACTTCTATATATGTTGGATGAAAATTTTCTTACCTAGATCATGTCTAGGGACTCTTCTTGGTAGTAGGAATGAATGCAATGTTATTTTATGTCAATGAATGAATTTTTTAGGCTATAATCTTAAGTCTCTGATGTTTTGGAGCACTACAACACCATTCAGGCCCTTAAATCTATGATTTATCATGCCCATCATTAAATCTTGGCACATCGCCTTAGGTTAGAATTCATTTTATTATATCCACTTCCTTTTCCCTTTCCAAACCCCATTATAAAAGAAGTCAACTTCTCTAAAAATCTGGAGGTTACTCAGTTTAGGGCAAAAGGTCCCCCTTAAATTGAGTTTCCCATAAGGCTTTGTTACCTCATCAAATTTTGGCGTCAATAGTTTATTCCTTTATCCGGCACACCTAGTGGGACTGAGCTTAAATGAAATTGCATTTTATAAGGGTGTATGAGCCATCGGCCTGTAACTAGATCCCAAACCATAGGCAACCCCAGCTTACTAGTACCTCCCCTAGGGATAGTCCAAGTCGCAAATCAGCTTGTAACCATTTCATTCCTTCCGCCTTTTTCTCTCACCATGTTGTTGACCGCCAATAGAAACTACGTGGCATGGGATGCCAGAAGTCCCCTAGTAGCTCTGGTAGTGCCCGCTATCTGGGGTGCTATCCCAGTTTCAGCCATGAAAGTTATACCGAAATTTATCGGAGATAGCTCAAGAACACCAGCAGAACACTTGTAGGATATGGCAGACATATGTTTGGTACATGGTATTATAGCACAAAATGTAGCCTTACGCGTTCTCACTGCTTCTTTTAAAGGAAAAACACTGGATTGGTACCGAACACTAACACCTAATTCAATTTGCACCTGAGATGAGCTTGAAGATCCATTCTATGAGAGGTTCTCGAATGACAAAGATCACTCTTCATTGTATTATCAACTATCTATCATAAAATGAGCCCTCGAGGAGGCTCTGACAGACTTAATGCCTAATTTCATGCCCAACTCTTGAGTTGGAGTTTATATTTTATCTAAAGTCCATCAATTCTGACATTTCTATGATGATCAAGTCTTTGGGAGGAGCTACTCTACTAGATGCTTATGGTGTTGCTATCAAAGCTAAGAATCATTTAATAGATTGTAGAAAATTTTCTCATCGACCTATTATGCTAATATTTCCTAAAATATCAATCTTTGTGCAAGAGGTGGCATCAAATAGCACACCTGCAACTGCCCAGTCAATGTGCACATATGTGGCAAGCCCACAAAATGTGGCTTCTACATCAAGTTCTTTCAAAGATGAAATGAGCGACCTCAAATAGATGTTGTGAACCATGGAAAATGATATAACCACTCTTAAGTGGAACCAATCAACACCTCCAAAACCTGCATATCAAAACTATCAAGGCGGGTGGTCTTCTTATCAACAAAATCAATACCAGGACATGCCTTGTGCTAATCCACCAGCCTCGACTATAAATTAAATGGTGCCAATGTCTACTCTACTGATGAGTGTGTCATCAAGCTTGAGTAGGGAATTAACCTTAGGGAAGAACAACCTTATTGATGATATCAATCCATGGTGCTTCCCTTGCAGCGATGCACATATGCCCTGGAACTGTCCATGTGGAAACTTACAACAAAAGGTGGTAGAGCAATAGAGCTAAGGCGCAACAATGGAATAAGGAGGTTATGAATATGCCACACCACAAATGGAGAGTGTGGTTCTTACCGCACAAATGCAAGGAATGTCTTTACAAAAGAATCCAATATTGCTCCTAATCATGCACTCTTCTCCTAGATGGAGGAAGAAGAAACGGTGTTTGCTAATGACGCATTCATATCCAAAACACCACAAATGCGGTCAGATTATAACACATGCTCAAAGAGGAGATTCACCGGTGAGTCAATTGTTTCGCATCCAGTCAGCCCACAACCCAAAGGTGTTTCCGATTAGATTCCTAGTACTTCAACCATCCCGTCATCATCTCAACCACAAAAGGAAATTATTATAGCAAGAAGTAGGGAGTAGAAACCTCTGAGTTTGTCAACTGTTAATGTGGTAGAACAATTGAAGAAATCAACTGCTAATGTGTCTCTATGGGACATTCTAGCTATCCCAGAACAAAAGACACTATTATAGAAGGCACTTCAAGAAGAGGTCAACCCGACACCAACTGAGCCCTTTGGCAGTGCAGACGTTGTCTATCAAATACCGCCAGCTAAAGTCCTTATGAACAATACAAAGGAATTCCCTATTGAGAATAGGATTAAGTTAAAACCTCAACCCTTCTTCTTGACTCTTATTTTAGGAAAGAAGTTATTACACAATGCTATGATTGATTCTGGTGCTAGTACCATGGTTATGCCTAAAAAAATAGCAGAAGCTTTGGGACTCAACTACGAACCTATGAAAAGAGGGGTAATGCAGCTCGATGGGAATAAAATTGAGACTTTAGGTGTCATCAAAGTGTTTCCTTTAACTCTATTCACTTGCCCCAGTATCATGGTGCCACAAGACACTGTGGTCATAGATGTTCCTCTGATGTTTGATCTCTATCTATCCCAAGAATTTACTTCAAAGGTGGGCGGATACCTATCCTTGGATTGGTCACATCTAATACTCAAGACCAAACATGACACAAAAATGAAGATAGAATCAGGGGCTTTACATTCTGAACATGTAGCGGATGAAGCCTTGATCAATTTTGAAGTCGTGCATACTTCTATCACCAAGCAAGAAATGTATTGCGTTGAATTGCTAAAGGAAGAGAAGGAAAGCAAAGATCAGAATGATGAAGAAGATGTTTTTTTGACTGAACACATGCACAATGATCCTTTCAAAAATTATCATGCTATAGGATTGGGCACCTATGTAATTTTTGATGAAGACCAAGTGCTTCTGAAGGTTGCCAAAGAGTCTGAAGGTAGCCAAGCAAATGAGCTATGGACATTTTTCTTTGACGAAGCAAGAAGAAAACTAGGTGTTGGAGTAGGGATATATCTAATATCCCCACAAAACAAAAAATTGTTGAGGTCTTTCCACTTTCATTTCACTTATTCAAATAATGAGGCTGAATATGAAGGATTGGTTCAAGGTTTAAGCCTTGCGGAACGAATGGGAATTAAGCAATTAGTTGTGTTTGGGGATTCTAAACTAGTATTCAACCAAGTACGAGGAATTTCTATGGAAAATAATGTCTGCATGAGATCCTATTGACACTGAGTTTGGGACTTGATTGATGGTTTTGAAGCTTTCAACATCAAGACTATTCCTCGAGGACAAAATAGTGATGCGGATCACATGACCGTGATTGGTGCTTGGTTTCATCCTATCTTTGACCTTCTTCATAATGAACATTTAGTACGAGTACTAGTTCGACCAATGATCCCTGACAATGATCAAAGTTGGCAAGTTTTTGAAAGCGACGAACACATCGCCTCATTTATCCAGCACTCAGGGGAGTTCGTTGATTAGCTTCAATCAAAGATTGCCGAAGCTTATAAAGGACAAATTATGCAGCTCAAATCTAATAAAATTCTGAAAGGATTGGTTACTCTCAAAAAAAAAATTGATTGTGATGATGCCCGAAATGATAGATGAAAGTTTGTAGTGAACAAAAGTGACTGTAGATCTTCGGGTCTCCGATGGTAGGAATCTCCGAGTTAGGAAAAATGTCTCGCACCATGATAAAGAAAGACTCATTAGTTTATGTGAAAAATATGGAGTAGTGGCTTTGTCCTATGATGATCTAGAGGGGTATGATCCTGATATCATTCAGGACACTATTGAGCTAACAGAAGTTGTAAAACTACTCTAACAAAAATAGAAGCCAGTCAACCCTAAAATTGAAGTGCTAGTGGAACAGGAGCTAACTAAACTCATTGAGTCACACATTGTCTTCCCAATCAAACATAGTAATTGGGTATCAAATCTGGTCCTATTCCAAAAGAAGAATGGATATATCTACTTGTGTGTGGAATTTCAAGACCTAAACAGAGCATCTCTAAAAGATCACTAGTTGTTGCCTTCTATGGAGTCAATCCTACAAACTGTCGCAGGATCATAAATATTTTATTTGCTGGATGGTTTCTCCAGCTACAATTAGATCTGAGTTAAAGAAGAGGATCAACACAAGACTACGTTCACCACAAAGTGGGGAAGATTTTCATATGCTAAAATTCCTTTTGGTTTATCCAATTTAGGGGCGACATTCTAGCGGGCGATGGACATCGCATTCAGTGAGCTAATCAATAAGGTTATTCTAATTTATTTGGATGATCTTACTATGTTCTCTAAATCTAAGGATGATCATTTTGATCACTTAGAATTAGTTTTTCAAAGGTGCTAGGAGTTCGGAGTTTCCCTAAATCCGAAGAAATGCATTTTCAAAGTACCACAAGGAAAACTATTAGGACATGTAGTGTCTAAGGAAGGGGTTTCAATTGACCCTGAACGAGTGAAGGCTATCAAGGAACCTCCCCTTCAAGTAAATAAGAAAGGTGTTTAGTCTTTTCTGGGAAAAGTGAATTTTCTCAGCAAGTTTATTTCCGATTTCGTGGGAATAATTAGGTCGATCACCCTGATGCTGAAGAAAGATCAGACATTCAAATGGATGACCGAAGCTCAAGAAGCTTTTGTAAAGGTCAAGGAAGCTATTTCCACAACTCTGGTGCTGATTAATCTAGATTAATCCAAGGATTTTATAATGTATGCTTTCAGTAGCAAGTCTAGTATTGCTACTATCCTAACCCAAAAGGATGATGAAGAAAAAGGGGAACATCCAGTAGCATTCTATTCCCGGACCCTGAAGGAATATGAGGCAAATTATAATTTCGTCGAAAGGCAGGCCTTTGCAATAGTGAAGGGACTTAAAAAAAAATTCCATCTAGTTTCCTGTAACAAGGTGTTTATGTATGTCGCACATTCTAGTGTGCATGAATATATCATGGAAGGGGAGATCACAGAAAAAAAGGGCTAATTGGATCACCAAGATCCTTGAATATGACATTAAAGTCAAGCCTACTAAAACTATTAAAGGAAGAGGATTGTGTGAGTACATGGCATGGAACGAGGAGGTACCTACCATAGCGGAGCAACCGGAGCTTGTCTTGATGAATGAACTAGAATTGAAAGGTGGTTGGATGACTGATAGAATGAGGTTCATGCAAACTGGAAAGTTTCCACCAAGTCTCTCATCCCACAAAAGGAGATATTACCAGCTACAAACTTGTAGATATACACTAATAGAGGGAGTCCTTTTCAAAAATAATTTCAATGGTGTTCTCCTACGATGTGTCACTTCAAAGCAAGCAAAGAGGATCCTCGATGCGTTCCATAATAGCGCTATGGGTTGAAATTTCTCTGCTAAGAACACCACCATTAAAATCATGCGTGCTAACTATTATTTCCCTACACTTTTTAATGATTCCCACTCTTTGGTGAAGTCTTGTAAAAAATGCCAGTTCTTTACTACCAGAAGAAAGAATTCCACAATGCCCCTCAAACCCATAGTGGCTGATGAACCGTTTGCGCAATGGGGTCTGGAATTCATCGAAATGATCAACCCAATTTCTAGAACTGTACACAAGTGGATTTTGACTGCCACATATTAATTCAGAAGATGGACGGAGGCTATTCTACTTAAAAGCGCAACAGAAACAAATATTGTAGATTTCCTCAAGGAGCTGGTGACAAGGTTCGACCCTCTGAAAACTATCATTTTAGATAATTTCAGAGCTTTCCTAGGCATAAAGGTATGTCACTTTGAATTAAAGAATGGCATATTCCTCAAGACATCATCAAACTATTACTCACAAGGAAAGGACCTAGCAGAGTTAACAAACAAAATCCTAGTTCGACTCCTTAAGAGAATTGGTTTAGAACATCAGAGGGAATGGCATAAAAACCTCCAAGTAGTGCTCTGGGAAAAACACATAACTCCTAAGAAAGTCCTTAATAATTTGCCTTATGAGTTGGTATATGGGAAAGAGGCGCTATTACCTATATCCATAGAGATTCCAGTACTGCAATTGTTAAAATCTCTCAAGATAGAACAAAATGATGCCATGGAGATTCAGCTTGCCGAACTATTAGAAGTACAAGAAAAAAGGGAGAATTCCTTAATAGCCATGACAAACCATCAACAAGTGGTGAAGTGGTAGTTTGACAGGAAGGCTTCCGATCAAGGTCTAAAATGCAAAGACTTAGTGCTAAAGTATGATAAAAGGGCTGCTAAGCCAGGTCGTCACGGTAAATTTGATAGCCTATGGGAGGGCCCCTTTAAAATCATTCGGTGCAAAGAACATAATGCTTTTGAGCTGAAAAATATGGAACAAGAACCCTTAGGAATCTCGGTCAATGGGATTCATCTTAAGCTGTTCCATTAGGTACTGAGCTCTATTTTTGTACATATGTGAATATGATTTCTTTTAGTTTCCATTTCTTTGGCCAGTCTTTTTTGAAATTAGTTTGTACTTTTGTGAGATTAACCCATTATTATGGAGGGTGGAATGCCATGATTTTTTTTTTTAAAATACACCCATGTGTGAAGAAATAACAAATACGCTATAAAGAGCCCATAAAATTGAAATACAGAATGAAGGTAAAGAGCCCATAAAACTAAAATATAGAATGAAGGAAAGAACATGGATTTTATTTAAAAAGATATATATCTACTTATATATATTCTTTACATTGTAAAAGTGGCGGGGAAGCCATAGTCCAAAATTTACAAGTATTTGAGCTATTATATATATGATAGCCTTTTTTTAGGCTTATATATAGACTATAAGGAAGGTAGCCTAAGTAGCAGCAAGAAATTGAGTAAACAAAGAGACATTTTTTGGGAGCAAAAAGGGGGTTTTCATCCAAAGGAATGGGAGGCAGAAATTGACACATTAACAGCAGTGCCCACCTCTTCCTCGTCCACAGGTTCTTCGACAACATTGGTAGCATTGTTGGGCACAACCACCATTAGCAAGGGGAATACTAGGTTCCTAAAATCAGTATACCAATCTACGTCGTTGAAGGGTATTACGTTGTAGCTATGGAATAGGAAATGCAAGGCCTGGGTAGCCCTCTACTGGTGCTCATCATAGGTTTGTAGGAAAAATCCGTTGAGAAATGGTAGCCAAACGACAACAACTTCTTCCTTGATAAAGTGACGAAGGTCGCTAGCTAATGGCAGACCTACTCAATAAGCAGCATGAGCAACAACCTAGCCAAGACCATTTAAGTACTTTTTTGAGAAGATTTCTTTAACAAGTTTCAGGATAAGAGGTTGGGGACATTGATGTCTAGCATGGATGCCACGAAGTGGGAGCATATGTCGATGTTCACCCGATACTTGTCCTCATAATCTATGCAGTCTTTACCCAGAACCCACTTTATGGCTATCAAGACCAAAGAATGCTTATTCTTGGTCATACGTTTTAGCCTCCTAGTAGAAACCTCCCCTAGGAATACTATTTGTGACTTATATGAGGTTAAATGAACTGGAGTGTCCATAATTCTGACACTATTCCTATGCTTTTGAACTAATGCTAAAATTTATCTATCACCTAACCTATGAGAAGGATTGCTTAAAAATATTCTACTAACCTATCATTCCTCTAATGCTAAGTATGATTTCCTCACCACTTACTGACCTATTTATAGAAAAAATGACAAGACACATGCTAATCCATTTTGAGAAAATGTGATAATAGCTAGTTGCCAACTTGAAATGCGTGCCTGCATTTGCTCACATTTTCAGGCCAGTTGCATCTACGAAGGTACAACTCAATGCATGCTAGAATAATAAGAGCTAATTAATTAGCTTTAAAAGGGTGGCACTCATTGACAGTAAGACAATATTAATATCTTTTCAAGTCATGATTGTTTGCCTTGGCATAATCATTCCAACTGGGATATTAATTACCAACGCATGCTAACGCAAGGTTAGAAAGAAATTTTTCAACTCAATTTCCAAGGGAATCATAGTGTATCACATGATTGCCAAATGCAATAATGAACTTCAGCCACCTCAAAATGGAAAGCAGTTCATTTTGCACGAATTGCAAAATTAACGGTACATACCGAATTAAATGCAAAAGGAACGCTTTCATCTACCACCTTGAGGAAAGATTGCCAAATATTGCATGAAAATTCTTAATATTTCAAATTCTTTTCACAAACGCCAAAGATAAAAGTGTAGAGTCGTTCTTCTTCTATGTATCTAGAGCCGAGGAAAGTTGTAGAGCCAAGAACTTGCAGAGATCTTCAAGGAAAAAAAAATGTCAGAGACTTCATCTCATCCAATGCAAGAAGAAATTAGCCAGGATCTATTTACAACTATACGATCATCAGAGGAGGTATATGTCTACGAGGATTTGGCGTATGCTACACCTAGTATACCCAACAAGCCAAAGAGGGCCTATATAGAAGAGCTAAAAAGGCCAAAGGATTGCAAAAACTAGAAAAGGGTTGAAGAGAAATGGGATAATGTCTACGATCCACAACTCACGAAAAAACCTAAGTCCCTAAGAGAGGTAGCTTGTGCGAGGTTGACAACACTAAAGGTAGACCAATATATGGCAAAGAGAATTTGGCACAGTGGTCTCCCTCAATACATGGTCCCACTGGTGAACTATTACCCGGAGGTACTTGATGCTGCTATCTAGCATTATAACCCTGATACCCACTACATTGAAGGCCTCAACTTAAGGGTGCACATCACCCCACAAGCCATTTGGCATATGTTGTGCATCTCATACCCAAGTAAGAGAAGAAAGAATATTGAATCCTTTTACCCTAGAAAAGGAGAGAAAATATGGAAGAGGATGAAAAATAACTCAAAGTTCTTGTTGGAGGAGACTAGTAGGAAAGGCATCCTAGCCACTAAACTGCCAAATATTCTATTATTGTGCGGTGTGTTACATGATGATCTAGAGGATGCCATGTCCATGTTGGCTTTTGTGTGTGGTTGAGACTCTGATGAGAAGGTGGAGACTTTTCAACTAGGACCGGCATTACAATTTTGCAAGTAGCATGATCTCTTCTGGTATGATTTTGCTGAGTTTATGGTAGAAGAAATGATATGAAAAATAAAGAATTACCCAGCAGAGAAAATTTTTAGGTTTCTTTCTTTCCTAATCCACATGTTTCTACATTAGAACCCGAATTTCTTTGCCCGATATTTTCCATTATCAATTTTTTATGAGAAAAATAAAAGAAAGCTAGTGTCCACATGGATTCCTTTTCTTTCCGCATCATATGATTATTATGCATTTTCAGACTATTTCATAGCTCTGGTCTTGCATGATTTAATTGGAAAGGGTGACATAATCTGGCTTGATAGAGAGTAGACTAGATTTATGCAGAGTTTCACTCCCGCCTATGACTAGTTCTTAGGCAAGGATTTCACGATTCTCTAGATGTGGGGCTTTACTGGTAAACCTTTCCTACTCCCAACCTATGTCACAAATAGGGTGCTTGTACTAGAAATATTTTGGTAGGTGTGTATCACCGATTTCACATTATGCAGCAATAAAAGTGTCAAGAAGAAGGGATTATTCTCTTGTCCAAAGAATTTCAAGTCGGTAACTCTGATAAAGAAGCAATTAAACCAGTTGTTGGAGGATAAGTTGGCTTGTCTAAGGTTGGTTTTGGTGAATGATAAATGAGAATGCAATCCTTTTAATGACTTTCTGGAGCCACACATATGAGTTACACATGTTCCTTGACCTTACTGGGAGAAGCATCGTAACCCGTGGACAAACAAAGATGAAAATTTTGTTGAATTGGTGTGTATCCCTATGCAAGATACTAGAGGGCTATGGAAAAAGTTCTACTTTGTTGTGGCAGTGGCCTAGGATAGTTTCCTCATGGAGTGTGACATGTATAATAGATTGAAGAAGGATGAAGAATGAACCGGGAAAAAAATAGAGGCTTTCTAGAAATACCGCCAAGAAATAGCACAATTGGACTCTCCTTACAACAATTTGAAGGATGACCAAGAATTTGAAAGATGGTGGATAGAGGGTCACTGCAGCCTGAACTCTAGTGTTAATAGGAGTGGAGACCTAGAGGAAGAGTTTGAAGAGCAAAAAGAGGAAGCAGCAACATTAGCCTCATCTACACCAAAAGAAAAAGGCCCTAGACAACCCACCTATGTGGCCACAAACATGCACATTAATATATCAAGGGGCTCACATACAGTCACTTGGGCTACTAAACCAACCAAGTTATCACTTTAGCAAATGAAGATGACTACCAAAGCTAGATAGACCCCACCTGTGAAACAACAGCACATAGAGAGTATTATCGGAGAAGGTTCACAAGAACCCACTAGAAGAAAAGCAGTCATGATTAGCCAGAAACCTAAGGCTGAGGGGGAGTCACTGATGATTCTAGAGCTACCATCAACTAGTCAGCAGGTAAAATTCGCTCCTTCCTCCTTTGCTTCTCATTCCTTGGTATCTGCCCCTGCCTCACTGGTGATCCCTACCATAAGTACTGGCCCTGTGCCTTCTAATTTTAGTTTGACATATTCAGTAGGCTTCACCCAATTTTCATAAACCACTCTACTCATCTTTACTCCTCTGTGAATCCTTACACCCATCGCTACCACTCAAACTTTCCTTGCCTCACTTTCAGAAAACATTTCCCCTGTGAGTGATCCTTCTGTTTCCACTATTATTATAGATCCTTTTCCATTGCAATAGGATGACACCCCATTGACAACTCCTCCACCACCCTAGCCAATGAGCCTTACGGTTGATTCCCCAATTCAGTCATTACAAATGACTAGTCCTGTTGTTGGTTCGCAAACCAAACTATGGAACGTGCCCCACTTCTCCCCACAAACTATCACTCTCTAGAAGAAGCAAATTTCCACGCCTATGAAGGTTACCTATCCCTATGCCCTGCCTTCTGGTGCTCCTTTTATAGGTGGACTAGTTTCATCACCAACTGAATTCATAGCATAGATAGATTGTGGACAAGAGGCATGCGCAAATAGAATGAAAAAGCGAAGGGTAAAAGATAACAGCATTAAAGCTAAGCCAAAAGTACAAGCTCTTTATGATGAGGCCCAACAAGAATTGAAGTTTGCAACCATGTACCCGAAGGTAAGCAAGCCTTAGGGATAAATTAAACCAGAAGACTATGAGATATATGTGGTAGGAATTGACATGAAATTGGCCCGACCGTAGGATAAAGTTGAAATCATGGAGGAGAGACAACTGGTAGTTACTTCTGACTTCCTTAAAACTAGTCGCCAGCTAAAGAAGAAGGATGAGCAAGTTAAAGGGGCAAAGGAAAGGGTTTTTCTTTTTAAAGGAAGGAGAAATCCTTAGAGGAAGATATTTCCCATATGACTAAAAGGGCATTGGTAATAGAGGATGAGAGGAACATATTTCAAATAAAAATTGCAAAGACTCAGGCCACTGACCCTACCACGATAAAGGATCTGCACTCTAAGAATTAGGAGGAAGAAAAAAATCTACAACTAAAGGATGAAGAGTTGGAGTGTCTTTTCCTTGAGTATAGTCAAGAAATGGCACAAAGAAATGAAGCGTTGGAACACCAACAGGCTCAATATGAGCATAAAATACAAGAAAAAGAGGCTAAAATTAAAGGCCTAAAAGCTCAACTGGAGGAAGAACTCTGAGAGATAAAGTCTTCTCTGGACGAGCACTTAGCAAATCACTCCTGAGCTGAGAAGAACTAGAATAAAGAAATGAGCAGCTCTGCAAAACAACTAGCATTCGAGAAAAAGAAAAGGGCAGAATTGGCTAAAGCCATTATTTCAAGAGACATGGAGATTATTTCTCTTAAAAGCTCTCCCCTACCTCCCCCTACATAGCTAAATATCATTCTGTTGGTCAAACAATTGTATATCCCACTGGAAAAAAATTAAAGCCTTTTGCCTAACACTGTAGCCTATCCTTTGATTCATCACCAAGGCGTCAAAGCTGAGCCAGGAGGCCCATGATACAATTGAGAAGTTCCTATTGTTCATCTTAGAGAAGGTTCCTAAAGCAAAATATTTTCTCACCAAGCTATACTCAGTCTCTGATGAGAGCCGTACCAGAGTAGGTATTGGGGATCGGGATGCTGCTACTCAAACGACAAATAGGTTCATCTATTTCCAATCCGCCTTCTAGTGCACTAAAGTAGTCACGACTATTCTAAATAGGACACTAGACAACATATGGGGAAGTTTTTCCTAATTAAATGGGATGGGTTTTCTATCCCCATTCCTTGAAGATGGCTCTATTGCCATGGCCAAGTAGATTGTGGAAAAGATAGAAGAGAAGGAAGATAATCCGAAGGCTTTCAGGGATTTCAGTCATCCTCCCACGGTGACCGACATTGAGGGATTCATTCATCTATTCTCATGACTAATATTCCATTGTGAAGCAAAGGCTTGTTTACCCAATGTGCTGCCTCACAAAAAAACTATTGATCTAAGTGGAGCACAGGAGAATTTGCGCAACATGGTGAAGTCTTCTGAGGATGAATGGTCACCTCTATAGGTGGCTCTTTCTAGTCTCTGACTCCATTGACCAAATTAAATGGCACTTTGGCCTATAAACTAGAGAATTTTTGGGTTCTTGTTCCTTAGTCGAAATGCCCCTGATAGTCACCAAAAGTTGTTAACAAATATTTAACCAGCTCCCTTCGGGTTTACTTTTCCATGTGCCAGCCTATGTATTGCAAGGTCTGCTCACCCCTTTATCTAATTTTTTCTCTTCCTCTCCACGTGTCTATTCCTCACAATTCTGAGTCTCGACTTTCCTTTCACATCTCAAGAAACTCCATTGTGCTTCCACATGTTGTGGTTGTGGGATAATTTTAATCATGTTTTCTTGCTACCTCATCGAGCTACGAAATGTTGTCACGAAGCCCTCATTCCTAAAAGGTTATGGTAGGCCCCATGGTTCATGTTTGCATTATATACTTGCTATGTGTCTACCAGTTGCAAATATTTTAGCGTGAAGATAAAGTAGCAACCATGGGCAGCGAAATGCTATCATGCATCTCTTTTGCACCTAACTGGTAATCGTTCCCTTTACTATTGGTAAAATTTTTGGCCATTTGACATGTGTGGTGGTTACACAAGTCCTTAGCAGAAAAAGAGAAGAGGTTCATACAAGCAACAAAAGGCTGGCACATGCCTAGCTAGTAGATCTCATATGCGGGTGATGGATTATATGAGCCGAATGAGGCTATTGGCCACTGTGTGTCATTATCATTTTCCTAGGAGGGTGAAACTTTTTTTATTAGGCCTAGCTGAGACCACTGCCATCATTGCAGAAGATGCACCTACACCTGGGACGATCGAATTCTTTGTTTCAAATCAATCCTGTTGTAACGGCCTTGGAAATATCATATTTCAGGCATCATTGCCAAGGATCATGAAATCTTTTCTATTACTGCTCGCTGAAGTAGTGGGAGGTTTTCCTGCTATATATACTTCTCTCTATGAGGAGAAAAGGGTCTGGAACTTGGAAGGAAAATGTTGGTTTTAGTAAAGATGCCAGACCTTTATTAGTGTTTTATTTGATTGCAAAAACTCTCATACTTTTCCAATTGTTTAGCCTTTCTATTTTTTGTGCTATTTAATCAGACTATGAAATGTGTTTTCTATTGTCTTAACACTTCATTTGAGAACTTCTATATATGTTGGATGCAATTTTTCTTACCTAGATCATGTCTAAGGACTCTTCTTGGTAGTAGGAATGTATGCAATGTTATTTTATGTCAATGAATGAATTTTCTAGGCTATAATCTTAAGTCTCTGATGTTCTCGAACACTACAACACCATTCAGGCTCTTAAATCTATGATTTATCATGCGCATCATTAAATCTTGGCGCATCGCCTTAGGTTAGACTTCATTTTATTATATTTGCTTCATTTTCCCTTTCCAAACCCCATTATAGAATAAGTTGACTTCTCTAAAAATCTGGAGGTTACTCAGTTTAGCGTAAAAGGTCCCCCTTAAATTGAGTTTCCAATAAGGCTCTGTTACCTCGTCAAATTTTGGCGTCAACATGTACTAGGCCTGGTTAAGTCATCATAAGTTTAGGTTTGGTAGTAAATTATTTTTAAGTCATCTTAAATCTTCTTATGTCTAAATGCTAGGAGAATTTTTGTATGTTTTAAGGTAGGATGATTGATGAAAGAGCCCAAAGATCCTTTCTCCATGGTATTCAGGTACACATAGCAATGGTCTTCTCTTATATGGTTGAATATGATTTTAAAAACTTAGCTAGGAATTATTCATTTAACCTAAGGTTTTCTCATAATTCCATCATTGGAAAAGTATGATCAAATTCTTCTATTATGAAGAATTGGTCTATGTGCCTCTAGCAATCACTATAAATGTTTTTAGGATAAAATGACTAATTGCATTAGGTAGGAGAGAATCAACTTTGAGTTCTTGAAATATTATATTCCTCTATTCATAATTTTTAAGGGTTGTGTGTGGAGGAGGTTATCACTACCAAGAAGGGAGGAGACCTTTCCTTGTATTCTTTCATAATTTTCATTATTCTTATTTATTTTACACTTACATTTACAAATACACATACATGCATTTATTGTTTTCATTTATTTCTCATGTAGTTTAATAGTTTGATCGATTTCATATTATATGTGTTGAATACTTTAGAATTTCAATTACATTAATTTATGGATCTGTTGTATCTATAACACTACAAAACCATATTCTCTTTGCATTTACACTTGCATTTAGAAATACACATTTATATACATAGATATAGATTTCTTTAATGATATGTTGCATTTATTGTTCTAGGAGAGCATCCAGTAATTGCATTTACATTTACATTTAAAAATGCATATACATACATACATACATACATATATACATATATATGTGTGTGTGTGTGTGTATGTATATAATTTATATTCAGTGTTCAGAAACAACCCATTATGTCTTCACATGGATAAAAATTCATAAAATTATATCTCCCATATATGTTTTGTTGAAACCTAGGCTTGAACCTCTCATTTCACATGCTTTTCTTTACAAAAATATTGAGGACAACAGCTATACCTTCTTTATTGTCATCCTATGCCCTATTCATGCATCCTACAATTACAATAGTATCCATGGGGCCTCTTACACAAGCTACAATAATCACAAAAAGTGTAAGAGCCCCTTTATATCATGTGTCAACTACAAAACCCTCAAAAATAGGGTAACTCATATTATGATTTGTTGGTGAGCTGTATGGACAAAATCATTAGCACCATCTCATTCTTGGAGTCTTTTGAAAGAGAAGTGAATCAGGTGGCAGTTAAGTACAAAACTTATAGTGTCAAGGTGAATGAGGTGATCAATTTTGATTGGCCAACTAATGAAGAGTACCAGAAATGGGTAAATGTATATTTAACTGAAGAAGAGTGAAAAGGAGTAGGCTGCTAATAGTTGAAAAACCAACTATTGTTATTACAACATATTCTAGTTTTGTTTCTTGGTGATAGTCTAGGCACAAAATTCTTGAAGTTTTTTGTTGTTGCATCAACTATTCTCAGCGGGCATGATGAACAAGAAGATTCTATGGGGAGATTGTTGTTGTAACAATTTTTTGGAATATCACAAGGCGGTCCAATTGGCTGGTGACACATATGCTTTCTGGCTTGATTCTTTTTTCTCCTTTTTATATAAGAAGGATTTCAACGCCAGAAGTATGGGATAACAGGTTAGATATTTTTGGTCAAGTCTAGATGAAGTTGTAGAGAAAATTGTAAAGTCTAATGGTTTTAGAGAAAATGCAATTTAGGTTTTGAGTCATTTTGTAGTAAGTTTTGAATTCATGGGGATTTGATGTTTTATGACAGTACTGGCATTTGAATTGATATGATTAATTCAAACTTATGTCTCTCCATTGTACAAGCATATCTGAATTTTGAATAAAATGATCAAGGGTTGTTTCGTTCATCTCACTATTGTGGTGTGTATGATTCTTGTTTTAGGTTTAATTCAAGGAATTAATTAAAATGCTTGAATGGGATTGTAGGTGGATATGTTATGTATAAGGATTTGATAAGTAGTATTGGGTTAGAATACATATTGATGAGATTGTAAAGCAATGTTATCAAGGATCTTATATGTTATGTGTTAAATCTATCATAAACCCCTAGATGCTTATAAATTTGACTCCTCCAATGGATATATGGCACTGATCTAAGTTGTACTTATTCGTATGGTTTAGTATTTGTTTTTCTTTACCTAGAGCTTGCTAAAAATTGAAGATCAATGACTATCTTATACTATGAATTGTTGTTGTAGTTATCTCATGCTCCAAATAGTTGATATTATTGATAAACAACCAATTCTATTTGGTATTATCCTATTATGTTGAGCTATTAAATGAGATTATTTGTTGTTGTTAATGTTGTTTATGATGATGGTGTAGAGGTTGTAAACACATTAAGGGATCACCCTCCCGGGTCTTGCAAATCCCAAAGTGTAGGAGGTCTTTCAAATCCTCATTAGTTGGTCCAGGTCATTCGAGCTGCCCTTTATTGGAATTGGCACTTCCATAGGTAGATTAGAAGATCAACCTACTTACTGTAAAAACAACCAAAACCTTGCATATGTTTGTGGTGGAGGTATTAAAGAAGAACTGTATGCCTCTATTTCCATTCATTATATCTACCTTAGCCTATCATATACTTAGGCTCAGTCTACAATTGCTTCAAACTCATGCGATGAAGGCTATGTGTGATGAAATCCTAGACCTCAACCAAGATGTGGGTAGATTATGGGAGTTTTTCCAAGACTTGATTTTAGTCCATAAAAATGTGAAAGACTAAGCTATTTTAATTTTTTTGTCTTATCTTAAACCATTTTACGAGAATGGGGGTGCTAATGTATGAGAAGATCTTTGGAAAATAGGCATGAAATTTGAAGGTTAAACAGAATGGGGGTTCCAAACTTACAATACTCATTCCCCTTAGTCTTTGATTTCCCCTGAGTGCCCTCAACCTTGTCCTTGGCAATTGTATTGACCTTGTTTTCACTCCTCCAAACTCTTCCTCGACACTAATATTGCCCTTGTTTTCACTCCTCCAAACTCTTCATCGGCGTTGATATTGACCTTGTTTTAACTCCAAACTCTTCCTTGGCACTGGCATTGACCTTGTTTTCACTACTCCAAACTCTTCCTTGGTGTTGGAATTGACATTGTTTTCACTACTCCACTCTTCCTCAGCACTGGTATTGATCTTTCACTTCTCTAATTTGACGAGCTACAACCTGGTTTTGTTAGGTTTTACAGTATGTTAATTAAGTTCAAAATTTTGGTGCTTATATTTAATAATTATTATTCATAAGATCATTATGAAATTGGGTGACTAAGGAAAGGAGATGAGATTAACATAAGATGAGGTGTGAATTAATTTAAAGGAAGAGGATTTAAGTAGGTTTTAATATTCAACTACAATATAGTTAAGTATATATTAGCTATACTTTACATAATAAATAATATAATTATTCAACTTATTATAATTATATATTTATTCTTTAACAAAATTATTAAATAAGTATAAAATTATTATAATTAATAATTAATAATAAGTATATTTTTGTATAATACAAAATATAATTAATATAATATATATTTAATATAATAGTAATATTATTAATATGAGAGAGAAACTAAATTTTGATTGGTTGTTTCATGTCAAAAATCCAAGGATGGCATGTGTCCTTGGGGAGTTATGCTCAAGGTAGCATGCCATTTGATTAAAGATATGATAATTCTCCTTTAAGACCTCTTCAATGTACCCATTGTGCACTTAAGGAGACAAAGATAAATATAGGGAAAAAATATAGAGAGAGAGGGAGATAATGACAAACATACAAATAGAAAGGGAGACAAAGAGATAGAGAGATAAAGAGATAAGGATGAATAGATAGAGATATAGGGAGGGTGATTGATATATCTCTCCCTGTCGCTATCTATATCTCTATATCTCCCACTATCTATGTCACTCCCTCTTCCCCCCTCTATCTATTTATCTATCTCTCCCTCTCCCCATGTTCTCTCTCATTCACTCCATCTCTCCCTCCATCTCTCCTACTCTATATCTCTATCTCTATTTCTCTTTTTATCTCCCTCTCACTCCTCTCTCTATCTCTTTCTATCTATATCCCTTTCTCTCCCTCCCCCTCTCTATCTCCCCTTCTCTATCTCTCACCATCTCTCCCTCCCTATCCCCCCATCCACAACTCTCTATCTCCACCTCTCTTCCTTTTTCTTCCCATATATCTCCATCTCTCTTTGTCTTCCCATATATCTCTATATCTCTCTCTTTCTCTCCCCATATATTAACTGAGAAGCCATGCACGCATACAATAGTATATGTTGGTAAAACTATAATAGTGTTTTATTAAACTATAAGTAACACTTATCTTTTTAATGTCAATCCTTCTTATAAAAATAGTGTTTTATTAAAATATAAGTAGATTATTGTCACCACTATTCATTCAACATGAAATGCCAAATGTAGCAATTTTTTTCTTGCTTTTGTAAAGTTTCATTAACCAAGCTATTTACTAGGTTGAATAAAGTTGTGTTATGACCCTTCATCTCTTTAAAATAAGTAGACAATATTAGTGAGATCAGGAAGGGGAGAAAACTAAACTCCTTCAAAATAGGGGGAGAATACTTAGTTCCTCTAGGATAAATAAGTAACTTTAGATCATTTTATTAGTTGTGTATCCTAACTAATATAGAGTAAGCTTTTTCATTTTAATTGACTACTACATAATAGTTTGTGTTGAAAGAATTGTTTGCATTCTTTGTAGTTTTTACAGTGGAATACAAATCATATTTAATTTCATGCTAATATACTTCTTTCATAAAGATATTTTTTTGAAATAAGTGCTTCATAACCCATCTAATCAAATCATAATTAACCTATCGAAAAGGAAATAGGAGTTTTCTAAAGAAAATAACACTTGACCCAATCATAAGTGTATAGCCTTCAAAGAAATGAGCGATCCACCTTAGCAATAATAACTACCTAATTTAGATGTGGGTATGTGCATGATCATGATCGGCCAAAAAGTGGCAACATGAAAAAAGTAGCATTTTGAACTCACCAAAAAATGTAAAACTCCCAAGTTGACTTTTTTTTGGGTTGGGTGTCAGTACATTGCTCCATAGCAATGCCCAAACCAAAGTACTACAAATCAGATATCCAATTTTTTTTGCATATCCAATTCATGTCTAATATCTAATTTGGAAAACATTTTAAAATGTAATATTTTGGTGCTATAAATCAGATATCCAATTTTTGCACATGTATAACCAAGAGTAATTAGGAGGTGGAGGGTGGGAAAGAGAGAGAGAGAGAGAGAGAGAGAGAGAGAGAGAGGAGAGAGAATTAGGATGGGGAAGGGAGAGAGAGAGATAGAGAGGGGGAAAGGGAGAGGGAAAATGAGAGAGAGAGAGGGTAAAAGGGAGAGAGAGATATATATAGAGAAAGAATTAGGAGGGGGAAGGGGGTAGAGAGAGAGATAATTAGGAGGGGGCAAGGAGAGGGGAAGAGTGTTGAGGGTAGAGGATATAAGGTTTAAGGGTTTATGGTTGAGGGGGTATGAGGGAGAGACTTGAGAGAGAGAGAGGGGGAGGGAGTGGGAGAGAGATAAAGGAAGGAAGGATTAAGGGTAGAGGGTAGATGGTTTAAGGGTTAAGTGCAAATGCAAGAAGCCGAGTCCACGAAATGTGGAAGTTTTTGCCTTTAGGAAAAAAAAAAAATCACTTTAAAAAATGGGATCCTATTTTTTAAATTAATGGGATCTATTTTTAAAATTTCATTTTTGGAAAATTTTCAAAACAAGATCCCATTTTGAATTTTTTGTAATTGAATTTTCCAGGGAAGGTTTTCAAAATGGGATCCCATTTTGAAAACTTTCCATTTTTGAAAAAATTTAATTTCAAAAAAAAATCCATTTTTGGAAATTTTCAAACGGATCCCATTTCATAGAACCATAAAAAATATTTTTTTTATGAAACAGGATCTTGTTTTTTAAATTATGAATTTTTGGGTGGGTTTTTGGCTTGTTTTTTTGGTTCAGGAAATGGCTTGGGGACTCGAACCTAAGCTTTGGACTTGGTTTGACTTATAGTGACTTTGGAAATATGTCTGAAGACCTATTTTGCAAAAAAAAATTATGAAATTAAAACCCATTATAGATGAAATAGTGCAGATTCCAAATATGTAATTATTTTAATAATTTGATTATTTTCTATTTTTCAATTAATTTCTAATGAAAGTAGTCCATAACCTTGAATTATCAAGTTTTTAAAGTATTTTAATAACTTTTGATCAACATAACATTTTGATGAATAGATTGCATGAGAAAAAACTTGACACAATTCTTTTCAATTTAAAAAAATAAATCAAAAAATGATAAGTTTAGGTCATCTTATGCATGTCGTACATGGCAATTTTTCAAAACGACAAATATGCCTAATAAAAATTTAATAAAAAAATAATTCAATAAAAAATTACAAAAAAATATTGAAAACAAGCTTCTGTGAGTCACAAATCTTTTCCCAAAAGGATTTAGAAAAATATGATAATTTAGGTCAAAATATGGATGTTGTACACATACATGGTATGGTATAAAAAAGTGACTTTTAAACAATGGTTTTTAGAAACACCTATTGAAACTCATTTTTTACAATTTGGGTATTGAAATAAATTACATATTTGGAAACTAGACTCTGAGTACTAAATTTTATGATTAGTAATTTTTTTTAAGATTCCTTCTCTAAGTGCTTCAAATTTTAAGGTCAAATGTGTCAAATTTTGAAAATCAGAGAAAACACTTCCACTTTTTTGCAAAAAAGTGGACTCAACTTCTTGCACACACCCTAAGGGGAGAGAGATAGAGGGACTGAGTGAGTGAGAGAGAGGCCTAAGAGAGGGAGAGGGGGTAGGATATTGAAGTTACTTGAGAGAGAGATAGAGGGAGGGAGTGGGAGAGATAGAGGGAGGGAAGGTTAAGGGTAGAGGGTAGATGGTTTAAGGGTGGAGGGGAGAGAGATAGAGGGAGTGAGTGAGTGAGAGAAAGACCTAAGAGAGGGAGAAGGGGTAAGAGGAGAGACTTGAGATAGAGTGACTGAGTGAGTGACAGAGAGAGAGAGATGAGAGAGGGAGTGGTGCTAGGAGGGAGACTTGGTAGAGAGAGAGGGAGGGAGTGGGAGAGAGATAGAGGGAGACAAGCTTAAGGGTAGAGGGTAGAGGGTTTAATGGTTAGGGTTCAAGGTTTAGGGTTAAGGGTTAAGGGTTAAGGGTTTAGGGTAGAGGGGAGAGAGATAGAGGGATTGAGTGAGTGAGAGAGAGACCTAAGAGAGGGAGAGAGGGGTAGGATATTGAAGATACTTGAGAGAGAGAGAGAGGGAGGGAGTGGGAGAGAGATAGAGGGAGGGAGGGTTAAGGGTAGAGGGTAGATGGTTTAAGGGTTTACGGTTAAGGGTGGAGGGGAGAGAGGAGGGAGGGAGAGTTAAGGGTAGAGGGTAAATAGTTTTAAGGGTGGAGGGGAGAGAGATAGAGGAAAGTGAGTGAGAGAAAGACCTAAGAGAGGGAGAAGGGGTAGGAGGGAGAGACTTGAGATAGAGTGAGTGAGAGAGAGAGACCTCAGAGAGGGAGTGGTGCTACGAGGGAGAGACTTGAGAGAGAGAAAGATAAAGGAGGGTTAAGGGTAGAGGGTAGAGGGTTTAAGGGTTTAGTGTTTATGGTTAAGGGGAGAGAGATAGAGGGAGGGAGTGAGATAGAGACCTAAGATAGGAAGAGGGGGTAGGATGGAGATACGAGAGAGAGAGAGAGGGAGGGAGGGAGTGGAAGAGAGATAGAGGGAGGGGGCTAAGGGTAGAGGGTAGATGGTCTAATGGCTTCTAGTTAAGGGTAGAGGGAATAGAGATAGAGTGAGTGAGTGAGTGAGTGAGTGAGAGAGAGACCTAAGAGATGGAGAGGGGGTAGGAGGGAAAGACTTGAGATAGAGTGACGAAGTGAGTGAGAGAGAGAGAGAGAGACCTGAGAGAGGGAGTGGTGCTAGGAGGAAGAGACTTGATAGAGAGAGAGGGAGGGAGTGGGAGAGAGATAGAGGGAGACATAGTTAAGGGTTTAGGGTTATGGGTAGAGGGGAGAGAGAGGGAGGGAGTGGGAGAGAGATAGAGAGTAGAGGGTTAAGGGTAGAGGGTAGAAGGTAGAGGGTTAAGGGTGGAGAGGAAGGATATAAGAGTGTGAGAGAGAGAGACCTGAGAGAGGGAGAGGGGGTAGGAGGGTGAGACCTGAGAGAGAGAGGGAAAGAGGGAGGGAGTGGGAGAGAGATAAGGGGTAGAGGGTTAAACGTTAGGGTAGAGGGTTAAACATAGAGGGTAGAGGGTTTAAGGGTTTAGAGTTTAAGGGTTAAGGGTTTAGGGTAGAGGGGAGAGAGATAGAGGGAGTGAGAGAGAGAGAGAGACCTGAGAGAGGGAGAGGGGGTAGGAGGGAGAGACTTGAGTGAGAGAGAGGGTAGAGGGTTTGGGTGTTAAGGGTTAATGGTTTAGGGTTTTGGGTTATGGGTAGTGATGAAACTTCAAAGTTTTGTTCTTTGTGTTCTATTTTATCTTGCCTTGTGTCTCTAGTCATCTATGGTGTTTGGGAAAAGTTTAAGCTTGGGGTCTTACCTTTGTCTTCATGTAAAACACTAGTGTTCATCTTACACCTTGGATGGGATCTATTTTGCCATTACTTTTTGGGAAGGCTTTAAAACGACTTAAGCCCCATCGCTTCATCTAGGTTGGGCCCCCTTTTGTTTCATTTTTTTATTTCCTTCACCTAGCTTTATTTTTCCTAAATATTTTGTTGGTCCTGTGTTCCCTCATTAAAACAACTTATGTCATTTTTTTTCGTCGACCTAGTGGTGTTGCCTTATTCCTTTAGGGGAGAGGGCCTAGTAGTCGTGTAGGCTAATTTTCTCAGCATGTAGCAATTGACTGGAATATCATAGAACCTTCATTTTTATTTTTTGAAATGTAGATTGGTCTCTTATTTATCTATAACTAAGGTTTGGAGGCACGACTCATCATGCAACTTGCCACATCGGCAGATCTTTTGAGAAGTGTCTAAAATTTGACTTTTTAAAGGTTCAACCAAAACTTAATCATGGAACCCACAATAGTTGAACGAAAAAAATATCATTTGTTTCTTGTAGAATATGATATTTTTATTTAAATTAAAATTAATATACAACCTAAGTGGACCAAATACTTATTGATAACCATAAATCTTTGATATCTCTACCTTTTATATTCAACACATATGGACTAATAGTTGAACACAAAAAATATATTTGTTGTTATAAAAATGACACATAATGATTTAAAATACAACTTATATTGAACAAAATGGACCAATAGTTGAACACTAAAACTTTTTGAAAATCCTTCACATTTAATGGGAAAATACATGTTATTTATTATGCTCAATTTTTATATTTTTGATAGGATAAACTATTAATATATGTTTTTATATTTGTGCTCACCTTAATATATGTTTTTATGTTTTTTATATTGTGCTTACCTTTTATATTTGTGATAGCACGACTACTGGGCCCTCTCCCTAATAAATGTTTTTTTTCTATAGAGGGACAAGTTCACATGGCCGTAGATCAATCATCGTGTGATCTCAGCCATTCCTCGCCATCCCACGATGACCCCACCACACTGTCTTTGTTGATCATGATATCATGGGAGAGCACCATGTGTCTCATCTGGTGAAGTCGAATGAATGATAAATACTTTGATGCATCTTTAATACATTATGTCATGGGTTACTAAAGAAGTTATAAGATGCATGCAATTTAAATCAATGGAGATGTTATAACCTTGATAGAAAGGTGTTCGATGGTTAATAACAAGGCTGGCGACTATGTTGAACAAACAGGATTGCCGATGGTTGAGATCCATGGTTGCCTGCCATCGTGTGATCAAAATTTGTGAGGTATTTATTGATTGTGATATCACAGGCAGGTGCCACATGGATCTCCTCGGCAACGAGTAGTGTGGTGGGGCAATGGCTACCCAGCATACAAAAAGTCATGGGCATCTACATGGCTTATGCCTGCTGCACTTTCGTTAAGGAGAGAGATAGAGGGAGTGAGTGAGTAATCCATTTACACATTATTCTTGTATTCTTCCTTAGTTAAATATTTAGTTACCCATTTACCGTTAGCAGAAATAACCCAATAATTTAATAGAATGGATGATCAAATCATCCAGAAAATGTCTCAGCCACCAACAAAGCTCACTTGCACACTACACAAATGACTCCAACCATATTTGATGTAGATTTAAATTTTAGCCATCGATCCTTCAATTAGATCAAATCATCGAACGACCATCTTCAAAAGAAGGTGACACAATCACCAACATGGCAATAAGGGGCACACCATACCATATGTTTCCAAGGAAGTCCATGTTGCTTCCGCCTGCGATATCGCAATTAGTAAAGATCCTGCAACTTTGGATCACGTGAAGGCGGGAAACCATAGATCTTGAGAATTCATGATCTTGTTCCTTCAACATAGTCGCCAACCTTATTATTAACCATTGAGTAGCTTTTTCATCAAGATTATAATATATCCCCTAATTTAAAACATGTGCACCTCAAGAACACTTTAGTAACCTACCTTTTAATGTATTAAGGCCAAATTAATTTACCACATTATTTCCTTCATTCCTTTGGCTTCATCAGATGAGACACATGGCACCCACCCATGCTATCGTGATCAGTAAAAAATTTGCAACTTTCGATCATGCAATGGCGGGAAACTATTAAGAACTGATGACAATTGATTGAAGTCAACCAAACTTATCACCTTTAGCCTCACCAAATAGGACACATGGTGCCCACCCATGATATCGAGATCAACCAAAGCGGTTTGGTGGGGTCATCACGGGATAGTGGGGAGCGACTAACATCAAATGATAGTTGATCAAAATTCACACAAACTTCATCCTTCTGCAAAACAAAAAATTTATTAAAAGGAAAAGGGGACATCACTAGGTGGATGGTAAACAATGACATAAGTTTTTTTTAAATGATGAAACACGGGGCCAACCAAGACTTAGGAAATAAAACCCTACAGAGGAAATAAAATATTAAAACAAAGGGACTCAGCCTAGATGGAATGATAGGACATAAGTCATTTTAAAACCCCTCAAAAATTAACATAAAAATAGATCCCAACCAAGGTGTAAAATAAACACAAGGGTTTTATATGAAAATAAAGCTAAAACCACCAACCCAAGGAAAATTCTGACACCATGAAAGACAAGTAACACTAGGAAGGGTAGGAATGGAACATAAGGAGCAAAAAAAGTTCCATCAGAGGGGAGAGAGAGACCTAAGAGAGGGAGAGGGGGTAGGAGGGAGAGTCTTGAGAGAGAGAGGGAGGGAGTGGGAGAGAGATAGAGGGTAGAGGATTTAAGGATTTAAGGGTTAAGGGTAGAGTGGAGAGACTTAGGAGAGAGAGAGGGAGGAGGAGGAGATCGGGAGAGATAGAGGGCAGAGGGTTTAAGGTTTTAGAGTTTAAGGGTTAAGGGTTTAAGGTTTAGGGTTAAGGGTAGAGGGAAGAGATAGAGAGTGAGTGAGAGAGAGAGACCCGAGAGAGGAGAGGGGGTAGGAGGGAGACTTGTGAGAGAGAGGGTAGAGGGCTTAAGGGTTTGGGATTTAAGGGTTAAGGGTTTAGGGTTATGGGTAGAGGGAGAGAGATAGAGGGATTTAGTGAGAGAGAGGGAGAGGGAGGGAGTGGGAGAGAGATAGAAGTAGAGGGTTAAGGGTAGAGGGTTAAGGGTAGGGGGAGGGAGATAAGAGTGAGTGAGAGAGAGAGAAGGGGGCAGGAGGGTGAGACTTGAGAGAGAGAGGGAAAGAGGGAGGAGTAGGAGAGAGATATGGGGTAGAGGGTTAAACATAGAGGGGTAGAGGGTTTAAGGGTTTGAGTTTAAGGGTTAAGGGTTTAGGGTTTAGGGTTTAAGGGTAGAGGGGAGACACATAGAGGGAGTGAGTGAGAGATATATAAAGACCTAAGAGAGGGATTCAATGAGAGAGAGAGGGAGGGAGTGGGAGAGAGATAGAGAGTACGTAGAGGGTTAAGGGTAGAGGGTAGAGGGTTTAAGGGTTAATGGTTTAGGTTTTAGGGTTTAGGCTTAAGGGGAGAGAGATAGAGGGAGTGAGTGAGTGAGAGAGAGACCTAGGAGAGGGAGAATGGGTACGATATTGAGGATACTTGAGAGAGAGAGAGAGGGAGGGAGTGGGAGAGAGATAAAGGGAGGGAGGGTTAAGGGTAGAGGGTAGATGGTTTAAGGTTTTAGGGTTAAGGGTGGAGGGGAGAGAGATAGACGGAGTGAGTGAGAGAAAGACCTTAGAGAGGGAGAAGTATTTTGTATATATTAATAAATAATATATATATTCTAGTAGCATTTGCAACACAACATGAAATACAATATTAGAATTACTTTTAGTTATAGTATTAAGGTTAGGGTTAGATATATATTTAGTTAGGGTTGGGGTTAAAAATAGTTCCAGTGTTAATTTTATGATTAACTTTAGGGTTAGAGTTAGAGTGAGAATTATTGTTGAGATTGAATCATAACCCTAATCTAACCTTAACCTTAAACCTAATTGAACCCTAACCCTATTTGTAATTGAACTTTAACTCTAACCCCAACCCTAACCCTATCATTGAACCCAAGCTTTATCCTAGAACCCCAACTCTAATTAAATGGTAAACCTAACCTAACCTAACCTTAACCCTAATGTTAACTGAGCCCTAAGTCTATCTATAACTATAATCCTAACCCTTCTCATTCTAACCCTAATTATAATCTTAATTATAATTCTAACCCTAACCATAATTCTAATGCTATTCATAATCCTTAGTTTAACACTAACCATAGTTCTCATGACAACCTTAACTCTAATTATAACCCTAATCAAGGCCCGACCTTAACCTTAACCCTAACCTTGAGCTTAATTAAACCCTATCCTTAACCTTAAGCCTAAGCTTAATTAAAACAAGATCATAGCTCTAACCCCAAACTCATATATGTGAGATAATTATAATTTACCAAAACCCTAACCATAATTGAATCATAACCCTAATTGAAATATAATCCTACCTTTAATTGAACCCTAACCCTAATTGAATCATAATTTTAACCCTAAGCCTAATTGAACCCTATTTTTAACTCTAAGACTAATTAAAAACTATTTATAACCCTAACCCTAAGCCCATCTAAATCCTAGCCCTAATTGAACCCTAACCCAATTTAATCATATTTAAACCCTAACCCTTAATGAGCACTAACCCTAATTAAACCTTAACACAATTGAACCATAATTCTAACCCTAATTTAATACTAACACTAACCCTAATCCTAATAGCATATTATTAGGGTTATATTTATTAATGTCCTAATATTAGTTTATAAATTCAACATTAATTATAAATATTTTAAAATAAATTAAGTATTTCAATCTAAAATTTTAATATTTGACATTACAAATAAAATTAAACTAAACTATAATTTTTAAAATCCATAAAATATTTATTATCTATTTAGTTTTACTAATTATCTAATACAATTAAATTAAATTAAATTAAATATTCATTTTAAATTAATTAAACAATTATTAATTAGAATTTTAGAATAAATTAAGAAATAAGATCTATATAAAATCAACTTTCTATTTTTTTTCTTTGTGTCCAAATCATTTAATTTTCTAAAATTATACTAAATTCTAATCCTAACCCTAGTTAAACCCTAACCCTATTTGGACTCTAACCCTTACCCTAATTGAACACTAAATCTAATTGTAATTGACCACTAAGCATAATTGAATTCTACCCCTAACCCTACCCCTAACTCTAACTAAACCCTAAACCTAACTCTAATAAAACCCTAACCCAAACGTACTTGATTCACAATCCCAACCCTAACCCAAACCCTAATTGAACTTTAAAACTAACCTTAATTAAATATTAGCTCTAATTGAACATTTATTGAATAGTAGTCCTAATTGTACCGTAACCCTAACTTTGAACTATAGTTGAACTCTAATCCTAACCCTAACAATAATTCTTATCCTAATTGAACCTTAACCCCAACCCTAACCTTAACCTTGACCCTATTATAACTCTTATTGAATTCATAACCTTAATTAAATCCCAACCTCATCCTCAATCCTAACCCAAATTGAACATTAATTGAACCCTAAACCTAACCCTCAGTGAACACTAATCCTAATTGAACTCTAACTTTTTAGTTGAAAATATTAAATTTCCTTATATTTTCCCATTCATCATCATTTATCATTCAATTCCTAATATAACTCCAAAAATTTATAGTTTTATAATGTTTTAATACACACCTAATATTAAGGGTTTAGAGTTTAAGGGTTAAGGGTTTAGAGTTTAAGGGTTAAGGGTTTAAGGTTAAGGGTTAAGGGTAGAGGGAAGAGAGATAGAGTGAGTGAGAGAGAGAGAGAGAGACCTGAGAGAGGGAGAGGGGGTAGGAGGGAGAGACTTGAGAGAGAGAGAGAGGGTAGAGGGTAGAGGGTAGGAGGCTATTTAGGGTTTAGGGTTATGGGTAGAGGCGAGAGATAGAGGACAAGGATAGAGAGAGTGGGAGGAGGGAGAGATAGAGAGCAGAGGGTTAAGGGTAGATGGGAGGAGATAAGAGGAGGAGAGAGAGAAAGACCTAAGAGAGGAGAGGTGGAGGGTGAGACTTGAGAGAGAGAGGGAAAGAGGGAGTGGGAGAGAGATAAGAGGTAGAGGGTTTAAGGGTTTAAAGTTTAAGGGTTAAGGGTTTAGGGTTAATGTTTTAGGGTTTAGGGTTTAAGGGTAGAGGGGAGACACATAAAGGGAGTGAGTGAGAGATAGAGAGACCTAAGAGATCGAGGGAGAGGGGATAGGAGGGAGAGACTTGAGAGAGAGAGAGAGATGGTAGAGGGTAGAGGGTTTGGGATGGCTCTGGAGCTCTAAGGGCCAAGGGTCAGGGTCTAGGCTAAGGGGCAGATGGAGAGAGATAGAGGATTTGTAGTGAGAGAGGGAGGGAGGGAGAGAGGATAGAGGATTTGAGTGAGAGGAGGAGGGGAGAGAGATAGAGGATTTGAGGAGAGAGAGAGGAGGAGGAGAGAGACAGAGGGTGAGCTAGGAAGCTATAGGGTTAAGGCAGAGGACAAAGATAGGAGGAGTGAGTGAGAGACAAGACCAGAGAAGGAGAGAGGCAGCATGAGTGAGACTCTGATAGAGAGGACGCTGAGGGAGCACTAGAGAGAGAGAGATAGAGGGTAGAGGGTTTATATTTTAAGGGTTAATACTTAAGTTTTAGGTTAAGGGTATTAGGGAGAGAGATACAGAGAGAGGAGAGAGTGAGACCTAAGAGAGGGAGAGGGGTATGAGGGAGAGACTTGAGAGAGAGAGAGGGTAGATGGTTTAAGGGTTAAGGGTTTAGGGTTATGGGTAGAGGGAGGAGGAGTGAGAACACCTAGCAGAGGGAGAAGGATTAGAGGAGAGACCTTGAGATAGAGTGAGTGAGGAGCGAGAGATAATCCTTAGAGGAGGTGCTAGGAGGGAGAGAGACCTCAGAGAGGGAGTGGTGCTAGGAGGGAGAGACTTGAGAGAGAGAGAGAGAGAGAGAGATAAAATAAGGGAGGGTTAAGGGTAGAGGGTAGAGGGTTTAAGGGTTTAGGGTTTAGGGTTTTATGGGAGAGAGATAGAGGGAGTGAGTGAGTGACCCATTTACATATTATTCTTTTATTCTTCGTCGGTTAAATATTTAGTCACCACTTTACCGTTAGCAGAAATGACCAAAGAATTTAATAGAATGGACTACTCATATAATACCTTACATTATGGAGCTCAATTCTCTAATATATTACTACTTATCAAATCCTTTGTAAATAATTGTAAACTTATCACTCCATTTAAGCATTTAATTGATTTTCTTGAATCAAAGAAAAAATATAGACACACAATTGAACAAATTCTCAAATGAAGATTGACAACATCATTAACATTTCATTCAAAATTCACTCAAATCCATGTAAGGAGATAAATAATATTCAAATTATATGTTTATTCATGATTATAAGTCATATCTGCATACAATTTAAGATAATTTGCATATATTCATCCAAAACTCAAAATAGGCTATCTATTATATTCCTATCTTTCTACCCATTTATTCAACTCAAAACCTAGCTAGAGCTTTCATCAGTTCTCTCCCTACAAATGAGCCTTGAATTCCCTTTTATATGACAAGGGAGAAACAAGCTTCGGGCTCAAATGTAATTTCACCACAAATTTTCATTTTAAACAATCTCCATTGCATTTGACTTTCATTTCAAAACTTCCCACATATTGAATCTGCAAAACATAGTGCAACTAGGGAAAGCTAAAGTTGTAACTACCATAAGAAAAGGGAATGCCAATTGTCATAAAAATCCCCTTTGTCACTATCCACGCAAAAAAACTAGGCAACCAAATTGCCACAAAGGCACACAATCAACATCAAAAAATTTCCACACACGCAAAACCAACACCACCAACAACAACATCATCAACACAAAATTTTACATCATACACAACAACTTCTTATTTACCTGCCACCCTACCCTTACCAACACTCAGACCCCAGCCCGCTTCTAGTTGTTGCTAGAGGAGGAGAGGAAAACTCAGCCTCCTCTTCTTTCTTTTCCTTGCCCAATATGGTTCTATTCCATCCACTTGGGGTTTTAACTGCCAATGGCACCACATATATCACTTCCTCATTAGAGGGAAAACCATGATTGAAGTGAGGTAAATATTGACAATAGTCGGAGTCGGTCTCGATTACACCATCAAAATTATTGCTCGTAAGGTCAATGGGTGAGTGTTGGCATCCAAAGGAGCCATGCCCATACCTTATTTTCCTACTGGCACTAGTAATAGAGCACACCGACTGCTTGCCTTTGTCATCTACTATTTGAGTAGAAACTTCCTAGAAGTGCAACCTTCTACTGCATCTAGTGGGCACAAGCTTGGGCTTGTCAACCAAAACACCTTCCTGAATAACAGGAACAATATTTTGTGAGCTCAAACGAATAGACCTCCTTACTGACTTACTCATTTTCTCTTGTCAGAAAGGCACTCAAATTTGATTAGGCTCAACCCAGAAAGTTCTCTAATTCCTACAAGAATGACACAATTAGTAGTTAATTCCTCTTGTATTTATTGTGTGAGGTAATGGAAACCTTCATCAATGCTTAGTAAAAATGCATGTGCAAACATGGCAATTTGGTAGTGTATGTACTATCACCATTTAACTTAAGAATCTGTATATCACCCTTCATGATTTCCAACAAAAGCATCTTTACATAGATTGAGAATGGTGTGACTAAACAAGCAAGGAATAATTCATTAATGCTTCACCAGTTGTATGATAAAATGACCACCACGTTCCATTTTCCAACTTTGAATACTACCCACTGATCTCTTGAAGATTTGGCAGATCAAACGGTTTATCTTGAGCTAACTCCATTTGACATCCAATGAAGCATTGTTGACCTTCCTCATGACTAATAACATTAATCCATCTCTGAAACCAACTACCATGTTGGCAGGTCCTATGCACTTTTCAAAATAAACGGCTGGAGCTACACATCACAATCTCGCTGACCTCACAGCTTTTAAGCAACCTTCATCTTCCTCCTGCAAGCTAGCGGTGAATGACAAAGATTTACATTAGCTTTTCATCTTGTTTTTCAATCTAAAACCATGGGTTATGAGCTCAATAGTGGATATTGGTCCCCACATTCCATATAGGACACACATATTCCTTTTGTTGACCTCACGCCAAATAATAGGGCAACACCTTAGGTCTGCGAGCTGGTGGGGTATGATCAAGATCTTCTCCCATATCTTTGAATCTAAAAAACCTACACATTGCACAATGAGTATTTAATGAAAGGATTTTGCTAAGTCATCAACGACATGGCCACTGGGGTTAATGGCTTAGGCTTACATCACCAGATTAAAATAAAAACCTTACTTTAGGAGAAGACATAATGCAGTGGTAAAACGATGACCAGTTCTTCAGGCTAATAGGGATGGTGAACTAACATGCTAAATGGCTCAAGAGGTGACTTAAGGGGTTAATGACAGACCAAGTAGGTCAACCTCAAATTATAACATTTGCATGCTCTAGGGAATATTAAAACCCTACTAATTCATGGGGACAAGGGTTTCAAAATGAAGACCCAAGTCAAGTGGTAGAGAGAAAATTCCTCAAAATTTTAGACTTGAGATAGAGTGACTAAGTGAGTGAGAGAGAGAGAGACCTGAGAGGAGTGGTGCTAGGAGGGAGAGACTTGATAGAGAGAGAGGGAGGGAGTGGGAGAGAGATTGAGGGGGACAGGGTTAAGGGTTTAAGGTTAAGGGTTTAGGGTTATGGGTAGAGGGGAGAGAGATAGAGGGATTCAGTGAGAGAGAGATAGGGAGGGAGTGGGAGAGAGATAAAGAGTAGAGGGTTAAGGGTAGAGGGGAGGGAGATAAGAGTGAGTGTGAGAGAGAGAGAGAGGTAAAAGGGGTAGGAGGGTGAGACTTGAGAGAGAGAGGGAAAGAGGAAGGGAGTGGGAGAGAGATATGGGGTAGAGGGTAGAGGGTTTAAGGGTTTAGAGTTTAAGTGTTAAGGGTTTAAGGTTTACAGTTAAGGGTTTAGGGGTAGAGGGGAGACACATAGAGGGAGTGAGTGAGAGATTGATAAATACCTAAGAGAGGGAGAGGGGGTAGGAGGGAGAGACTTGAGAGAGAGAGAGAGAGGGTAGAGGGTATAGGGTTTAAGGGCTTGGAGTTTAAGGGTTAAGGGTTTAGGGTTATGGGTAGAGGGGACAGAGATAGAGGGATTCAATCAAAGAAAAAACCCAAACCTTAGGATTTTCCCAATACAATAAAATATTATTAACATAAGACAAGACATGAAAGGGACATAAGATAGGATAGGAAAGGACATATTCAAAAGATGCAACATACTGTGTTGATATGTCCTTCAATCTTCTTAAGAATTCTTAAGAAGATCCATGATCTTTTTATAAAGGAAGTGACTTCATAGATGCATCAAGTTCAATCATGCATCTTTTGAACAATGAGGAAGCATTTCAAGTTGTTGTCAAGCCCCTCTCACCATAACCCTATTGGATAGTCACACATCACATAGGAAGGTGAGTTGTTAGGTCACCCACATATGTGACAGGTGGTTGTCCAATAAAGATAAAATGAGGATACTATGTGTATTTATTACACATAACAAAAGAATATCATCAAGGTCATGATACAAGTACAAGGAAAACACCTTTGCAAGATCTATAAGGGGCAAAGGGGATTGATATTATTCATTCATGGGTGTAATGGTGAAAGTGAATGCAATAGGTAAAGTTCATTGTCATTGAAAAGGACAACCAACAATGCATGCTGCAATGGTCTCATGAAGGATGACAACAAAAAAAACCCTAAAGTTGCACAAGGCTCTATTCAAGGACTTCACAATCAAACATTAGGTGAATAAGTTTCCAAATAACATTCAATGCATGATGTTTTAAGGAAAGGCATAAAAGGAAAATACATTCAAGAAACATCAACTCTAGTTGACATAGATAATATGCCTATTGAAAACATGTCATTACAAGAGGTTTATGACAGCAATGGAACCCTCATATCATGTGATCGAGATACAATTGCTATGCTCATAACCTTTCATGTAGGGGTTTTGGTCATCATGATTGATCCAACATGGATCATGATTGCATACAAGAAACAAAAAGTTACAAATGACAATTAAGTAGCTATGATTCAGGAGAGGTCTCATTTTGGAAGCCAAGGCCATAGTACAATTGTATATGAACAACAACTATGAGTTTATGCTACAAGAAAGACATGTAGGTTCATGTAGGACATCAAGCATTACAATGGTACAATTTCATATGAACAACAATCAACAATCAACAACAAGTAGTGAAGGAAGCAAGCATAGTTGTATTTTTACCTTTTCATACCATTGATCATCCATTCTAGAAATAAGCTATAATAGTGAAGGCATATACTTGTACAGGGGTGTTTTAAGGAAGATATTCAACATAAAAACCATCATAAATTATGGTGCTTCAAGGGAAAAGAGCATAGTCATGAATAAGAGCAGTACCATTAAAGGCTGCAGGTTTGTCTTCATGTTATCTATGAATTTGAAAAAATAAATCTACACTAGGTGACAACATGACTATAGCCATGAAATGGATTGCAGTGAGATAAATAATATAAATTGTTGTTTCCACTATCTCATTTTCTCTTTGGATAGTCATTACTAAGTCCTAACAAGTGAATAGAAAAGGGATAGGTGTCAATAATATACCTTCATTTGACAAGTCCTAGAATTTTGGTGATCTCATTGACCCAACAAGGCATTTATTAGAAATCATTTCATATCTTTTTGACAAAATCAAAAGGAGGACTGATGTATCCAATTGTAAGAAAAGAGAAATGTCCAAGGGAGGGGTAGTACCATCATCTTAGGTACCACTACTGCAAGATGATAAATGAAAATCCTTGTGTTTGTATGCATGGAGGTCCTAAAGCATACTTTGGCTAAGGTGCATTCATGGCATCTTTTGGTGAAAGGTTTCCCAAGCATGAGCAAAGATCCAATGTTCCATCAGGCTATGTTGGAAAAATTATACACTAATCCCCCCCTAGGGTGTTTCCTCTCATCAAAACCAATCCCTTCTTCCTATCATTTGTTGACAAGGGCAATTAATTAAAATGCTTAAATGGGATTATAGGAGGATATGTTCTATATAAGGATTTGATAAGTAGTATTGGGTTAGAATACATATTGATGAGATTGCAATGCAATGCTATTAGTGATCATATATGCTATGTGTTAAATCTTTCATAAACCCTTGAATACTTATGAATTTGACTCTCACAATGGATATATGGCACTGATCTAAGTTGTATGATTCAGTATTTGTTCGTCTTTACCTAGAGCTTGCTAAAAATTGCAAATCAATGGCCTATTTTATCTTGGGATTGTGTTATAGTTATCTCATGCTCCAAACAGCCGATAATGTCGATGAATAGCCAATTCTATTCGATATTATCCTATTATGTTGAGATATTAAATGAGATTATTTGTTATTGTTAATGTTGTTTATGATATTGGTGCAGAGGTTGTAAACACATTAAGGGATCTGATGAGCAACATATTGACTAGATTTGGATGTCCAGAAAGGATTGTGTTAGATAATGCAATGTGTTTTAGATCTGAGGAATACATAGAGTTTTGTGAGAAGCATGGAATCCAAATTTCTTATTCATCACCATACTACTCACACAGAAATGGACAAGCAGAGTCAAGCAATAAAAGCTTGATGAAGATTATTAAAAGAATCTTGGATCAAAATAAAAGGGCTTGGGATACTAAGCTGAGATTAGCAATCTAGGCAGATAGGGTAACTGTGAAGAAGGAAATAGGTTGTGCCCCATTTTAATTGGTTTATGGGATAAATACTAGGTTGACCCAAAATAACATAATGGAAATGTATAAGTTTGTCCATATGTATGATAATGAAATTGACGATGAGATGCAATTGAGAGTGGAAGCTCTTATAGAATTAGATGAAACTAGGAGGGAAGCCTAAAAGAGAAATGCAAAGTTGCAGTTGCAAGTAAAGAATTTGTATGAAAAGAGGGCAACTGCAAGGATTTTCAAAGATGGAGATTTGGTTTTAATGTGGAATGCAAGACTGGAAGATAAAGGGAAACATGGGAAATTTGATGCAATCTGATTGGGTCCATTTTTTATTAATGGTAAGTGGGAGGAAGATTCATACTTCCTCCAAGATATGACAGGATATCTTATGGAACTGCTAGTTCATGGATAGTTCTTGAAGTATTCTTTTCAATGAAAAGTAGTTTAGGTTTGTATATTTTGTATATATTTTGTACATAGTTGGGGTTGTTTTGTTTGAACAATCCCTTTTTGGTTGTCCCTGTATCTTGGTCTACTCTAACTGAGATTCTATATTCTCGCTTCATTCCAGTGGAATGAACATCTCCAACTGAAGCCACTGATGGAACTTCAATATTTTGCTCCTTTTTTTTCACTCATGCCTTGCCTTATGTCTCTGGTCTTTCATGGTGTTCAATTTTTCTAAGGGTTGGGGTTTTAGCTTTGTCTTCATGTAAAACCCTAATGTTTATTTCACACTTTGGCTAGGTTCTATTTTACTATTACTTTTGATGAGGTTTTAAAAAAACTTATGTTATATTGGTTTGTCTAGGTGGAGTTCCTTTGATTTTAATACTTTATTTCCTAAGTCTCAGTTGGCCCCATGTTTCATCTTTAAAAAAATAACTTATGTCATTGTTTACCGTTGGCCTAGTGATGTCGCCTCATCCTTTTTAATGAATGTTTTATTTGGTAGAAGGGATCAAATTCATGCTACCATTGATCTAATTTCCTTTGGATATCAATGGTTGCCTGCCATCGCATGATCATAAGTTGTGGGATTTTTATCGATTGTGATATTGCGGGCGGGCACCATGTGTCCTTCTTGGGGATGAAATTGCACAACCACTAATCAACTACCATTTGATCTCAGTCATTCCCCACCATCCCATGATGGCCCCATGACAATGCTTTGGTTGATTGCGATATCATGGGCAGTTGCCATGTGTCCCATCTGATGAAGCCAAAAGAATAAAGGAAATATCGTGGAACATTAATCTAGCCTTAAATACATTAAAAGGCAGGTTACTAAAGTTCTCTTAAGATGCACATGATTCAAATTGATGGATGTGTTATAATCTTGATGGAAAATATGATCTAGCATTAATGATAGGGCCGATGACTTTGTTGAAGGAATGAGATCATTGATGCTCAAGATCTATGGTTTCCCACCATCGCGTGATCTGAAGTTGTAGGATTTTTACCAATTGTGATATCGCGAGCAACCACCACATGGACTTCCTTCATTGTGTATGTTATTGTTGGCTCCTTATGGCCATGTTGGTGATTTTTTTAGCTTGTTTTGAAGGTATTCTTCAATGATTTGATCAAAATGAAGGATCGATGGCTCAAATTTAAATCTGCATCAAATATGGTTGGAGTCGTTTGTACAACACATGAGTGCATTTTAATGGTAGATGAGACACTTATTGGCACAATGTGATCAAAATAAAATCAATTCTCTTGCTTTATGTGTGTCACAAAGCATTTAGGTATTTTGCGAAGCAGTTTTAGAGCCGAGAGCAAGGTTATGAACCCTGACAGTCAGAATTTGTGATTTCTACAAAAAGAGTCGTGAGTTAATTTATGCGTTTCCTGGTCACTCTGTGCTTGAATTAAGGAAAATATTTGCTATACTTATCATAGGGCTTGTTGATAAATGTTTTAGGGCTATAGTTTATTTAAATTGTGAGAAATTGCAATTATTTTTTCTATAATTTCATATCTTTGGTTAGTCCTAGCTATTTGAAGTGTGAAGTTATAAGAAGCCCTAGTTTGTCCGAGATGGCACCACCCAAGCAACATTCTGGATAGATTGACTATTTAAAAAGAAACCTATATGATGATTTCCTAGATCAATTTCCCTTGTCAACAAATGATAAAAAGAAGGGATTGGTTCTGATGCGAGGGAAAATCTTGAGGGAGGGGTTAGTATACAATTATTCCAACATAGCTGATGCTAGGGTTCCTCTCATGGGTTTGGAAATGTTCAGATTGTGGTATGGATAGAGGAATTTTCCTCACACTTATTCAAATGGATGGATGTATGATATGGGGAAGTTGGTGGTACTGAATGTTTTCCCTGATGTAGACCTGCTTAGGGTAGTAGCTGCAAGATATGACCCTATCACATGGGTAATTAGGGATAATTTATGGAAAGGTTTTGTTAAGCATTAACATAGATGATATTCAATAGATTTTTGACTTGAGTGAACCAAGTGAGGACTTGGTGCCTATCAAACTTGAGGAAATGAAGTAGGAATATGAAAAGTTGAAGTATCTTTTCAGAGATAAATTGCTTTCACCTCATCTAGCTAGGGCAGGAGGTTCAAGATTTCATATTAGCCCCAGTGACTAGGAACCTTTCAGATTAAATTGTTTTGCAAATCACTTTCTAACCACTTTTTATTCATTGCATCAATTTTTTGGTTTCAGTCCCTGTGCGATGATTCCCATTGCATACATGTTCATGGGGGTGCTAATACAAAACCCTAACTTCTCTGTCACATATGACTGCTTCTTTCTTGGTTGAGAGGATACATGAGGGGTTGTCAAAGCTATAGAAAAATGATATCGACACTCAATTCTTTTGGTATTCTATGTTGATACATATGTTTTTATTCAAGAATGCTAACTTCTTCTTTAAGAAGATGAAATTAAGGTAATCGTTTGATGGAGAAATATTTCTAATACATATATGGGTTTCAGATTTATCTTTTAATAAGAAAAGCACTAGTTATGTGCAATTTGATAATTATTTTGCTTCCAGATTGAGGGCTAGATTGATGGTGAATGTACCTAGGATTCCTGAGGAAATACATGAGTTCCTCATGCCAAAGGGGAGGAAGCCAAAATTAAAAGTCATCCATAACTGGGGTGACATTATCCCATACCTAGTCAGCACTATTTTGAGGGTTTATAGTTTTCAATGAGCCCCTCATATACTACCATACAATGTACCACCAAGAGTGGGGTTTGCAGAAGTTATGTGGAAGATAGGTTGCATCCATGAGGACAATCTCACAGCGAAGGGTAAGGGAACATTTTTCCTTGATTATACAGTGGTATCTGATTTTGCCTTTTCAAAAGGAGGCTGGATGCACTTTCATAAATTCTTTGAGGATTATCATTTGAGATATGGTCCAAAGTGGCAACATGATCCTGAGGGTTTCTTTACCCTTTTTAGATAAAGAATAAAGGATGGAAAGTATTTTCATGAGTTCAAATTTCCTAAGGACCTGATCAAAAATGAGTTCGGCCTAAATAAGCAGGAATTGAACAAGGAGAAATGGAAAGCTTATGATAAGCTATTAGATATTATGCACAAAATGGATCAGAAATATGATCCACTATTGGAGTTCAATCCCCACCATAAGAAATTGATTTTCTGATGGAGAACTTCAAAGAGATTATGGGCACTTTGATAACTGAAAAAGTAACCTTAGAGCTGAGTCTAGGTTTACAAGAACAAGGTTCTAGACCATTTGAAACAAGGCCAGTATACCAGCTGTAGACACATAAAATGTACCAATTGACATTGTGCATATGATCATGAATACTAACATCGTTTCATCCTGAATCATCCTTCGGTCTAACCATTTAATCAAATTCCCCTATTTGATTAAATTCATCAATATTCCTCTCTTAATTAAATAAACCAGTTATCTAGTTAAGTCACATCTTCTCGATAATTAAATTAATCATTTTGATCTAATTATCCTATTTAATTAAATAATTAATTTTATTTGATTAAATCTCTTAGTCTATATATTAAATTAAATAAATTAAAACCTTATTTAATTTAATCTAACATCATCTCTTTTAATTAAATAAATCAAAATCTTTATTGATTAATCTCTTTATCACATTCTTCTCATTATTTGATTTAAATAAATCCTAAAATCTAAGTCAAAATGGTTAAATCAGCTAATCTTCTTTAAATTAATCAAATCCTAATTAATCTTAGTCTTAATCCATCAAATCCTCTAGATTTTACAACTTGCACATGAAAATCAATTTAATTGATTTATAAATCATCTATTTTCATTCAAAAAAGGCATCAAAGATGGAATATTCCTCAAATTTGAAATCTCCCCCCAAAAGGACTTGTCCCTTCCAACAAAGCATTTAAAATCTCTTACATGTCCTTTTCTTGAGCCATGTGGAATTAACTTCACCTTTCACCTAATCCTTCAAGCCATATTTTCAATTTGAATCTCCCCCTTCTTTGCACATTATTCAAAACTTGCACATCCTCCATCCATTCACAAGTTGACAAGTGGCATCTTTCCATTGGATGAATGTTAGTCCTACATTGCTCAAATTTGGACATTCACCCTTCAATCTCATCTATAAATAAAGAGCTCATCTCTTCATTTGATCATCCACAAATTATGAAAGTTACCATGCTCAAATATCTATTAGATTCCATCCATCATCATTGAAGCTTAGCTAGGTTATGTAGGTTTTTAGCTTGGAGCACTCATCAAACATCAACAAAGTGGATCAATTATTATCAACACATCAAGCTTCCATCATAGGAATTGGGAAAGGGCCAATTTTCACATCAAATTGGCACCAATTCCCCCATGGGATCAAGAGTTTTCTCATTTAATTAGATTCAATCTCTCTTTTTTATTTATTATTTTATTCTTCATTGTTTTTCCTAATTTGAACTTTGGAAATGGATTTCATGGGGAATCCTTGTTCTTGATTGCATTCTATAATCTAATGTGTTTATTCTTATTGTTTTGCAGGTATT